>JAHZNE010007116.1:0-40055 GCA_027744055.1 Callyntrura sp. NNG-2020 | reverse complement strand
TACGATTATAAGTTTTGTTGGCTTTCTTGATTTGTCCTTAGTAAATTTCTTAAACTGCAGGACGCTGGTCCTACATTATAAGCTTTGCTGGCTTTTATTTATATTGCTATAGTTTTTATTTCCCACTGGCTAAAATGGTGATACGACTGTAGTTTGAGTATGTGTACCCTTATTCCTGTCGTCGAAGCGCTGCTGTTTCATAAAGAGAAAGGAGCACGAGAGTCATAAACACGCAACTGGTGATGGTAACGATTTTTTGAAATGTCTTTATCTGACATTTAAGATTTGAAAAACCTATAATATTGATGTGATATTTAAGTTGAAGTAATAGACTTAAATATAATGACTAAATAGGATACTCGTGATGTGGGAATTCGAAATTCCCACAATCCTAGGCAATATGGCTAATGAAACACGAAAAGACATAGTATTACACTAGTAAACCCGTCCCTATAGAGACGGAATATTAGTTGTAGCAGTTGTAGCAGTTAAGAAAGAAAAAACACCTTAGCGATTTCATAATTTTTTTCAGTATTGATAATGTGCATTAGGAGGGACTCGACCCCCCTACCCCGTTTGATAAGTTAATCAAAATTAAATGCGTTATCTTTTATCTTTCTGCAAATTTTCATTTTAATGATATATTAGTCAAGGAGGTGTGTTCACTCAATTGAGTATATTCAAAGAGTTCAATACCCATTACCGTTTGGGGTAAATTATTAAAACTTCAAAAGTCGTCACGTCACATAATGCAGACGTAACGATACCTTACTCGGATTGCATATTTTCTATGCAATACTGGACTTTTTAGATTGTTAGTAACATTTTGACCTTTGACCCCTATTTAAATTTATAGTATGAATAATTCTGAAACCTTTTATCCCTAATACAATTCACTTTGTCCTTGCAGTTAATTTGCGCGTTAGCGCTTTCTTGAACTGTACTTACTATTTATGTGATTACTAACATTGATATAAAGCATATTTCCGAAAGCAGAATTAAAAGCTGGTTTCCTTCCATAGTTATTGAACTTCATATTTTGCCCCAGGGGGATTGACCTGCGTAACCACTACTGTTTAGGTTCACGCCGGTATCCCCATATCTACCGAAAAAAATCCATTCATGCTCCGGCGGGGATTGACATGCAGAACCCATTTTTGCTCAAAGAAGACATGTATGCCCATACTCACCGATTACGAATTTTAAAAGTTTGATTTTTCTCACTTTTCTCCCGATTGCACATGCTCATAGAGATTCTGTAAACGCTTCTAATATCAGTAATTTTCCAAAGTCTGGCCCAGATTGGTTAATCTGTTTGCCCCTCTAGACAACATAATAGCACAAGAAAATAACATTATTTTGCCATTTCCTGTTTGACTTTCTCTATTTATATAATATTGTTTGCAACATATACACAAAACGTTTGCACGATATTGTTTGCAACTTGCAAGTAGTTCTACCAGCCCATATTAAAAAAAAATGTAGCTGGCGATACGTTATACATTTTATAGTTTTTATTTTACTCTATATATATTCTGCCGAAGAAGAAGAAAGAACCACACACATATTTCATTGCCTACCACTATTACCCTACAATACAACGTGCTATTTCTGCCCTGCTCTAACTAAAGCTGATGCAATGCCCCACTCGAACTCAAAAAATACAAGACAAACAACAGTACGACAAAAGCCATTTTAAGCGTCAGTTTGAGTATGAGTCAGTCCCAGGCGTGCAAAATCTGCCTTCCGCAAGCTTCTATCATTGTCGTCAGGAGTTGCGTTTGTGTATTATAATTACGCCTCGTAAATACGTAATACGTTTTACTTGAGGATCCGATCCCTTGCATTCCGTGAGCTACACGCTAGCCCGCTCAAACACATTCTGCATGTCTGGTTAGCCCTTTTGATCTGTTCAGTATTATGTGAATGCCAGGATGGAGTAACCCATATTTTATCCTCACTGCTGCCGTTTGCCATGCATACTCACATATTACAGATATTTATCCCTCTAAAGTATGTATATCATACCCATGAATATGAAGTTGTTTGTAG
This sequence comes from Callyntrura sp. NNG-2020, assembly GCA_027744055.1. Classification (NCBI taxonomy): domain Eukaryota; kingdom Metazoa; phylum Arthropoda; class Collembola; order Entomobryomorpha; family Paronellidae; genus Callyntrura; species Callyntrura sp. NNG-2020. Next base: position 38,003 of record JAHZNE010007116.1, on the reverse strand, counting down.
TTTTTGTTGTAACAAAATGTGAGTTTGAGGATTGCGATTGAGGAGTTTGTGTACATCTCGCAGTTAACAAAAAGGCCCTCCAGATTCCAGACCAGCTATATAATGTCTAAGAAAGAATGTGTTAGTTAATGCTATACTGCAAACGCCAACATTCTCTATACTGTACTGTCCACACACACATTATATATTGTATGTTTTATACGCTGTTGTTAGCTTAAAAAATTCGATGTACGTAATAATGTAATGAGGTACTATATAAAAAAAGTCTCCTTATTGAAAAATATAATACGTGTGTTAGTGTTGTTACGTATTTTCTTTTTTAATGTATATAAGTCACCATATTTATCCAAATCTACTACACGAAGAATCACAGTATTTTGTTGTGTTGCTATATTCTATAGTATAGTAAGTAAGTATATATTACTTTACTATAATGAATGAGAAATAGAATACTCGCTTTTGCTGCTTCTCTCCTGCCTGCCACCCATAAAACGTTGTCGATTGTATGCGTCCCCCCAATAATGCTCATCTATAAAAACCATACGTACGTAATATTCTAAGTACGAAGTACACAGTACGAGTACACACACAGAGAGCTAGAGAAGTAGCTTTGGATATATCTAACTTAGACTTCACAGACAGTGTTGGTGGTGGCAGAGAGGAAAAGCAAGAAAGTGATAGTAGCATTTAATAAGCATAAAACAAGTATAGTTTTTAATGGTGAAGTGTGATTTGGTTGAAGTCATTATACCAAAGCCACATTAACCATTCAAGGCTGGAAGGAAGCTAAAAAAAACTGGGAATGAAATTGAAATCCACACACTTCAAATAGATAATGGTACGATCGATACATTTGAATAAACGATAAAATAAGTAGTTGACCAGATTATTGTATAAATAGTTGTGTAAATTTTATTTAATTACACAAGTACGACATTGTATACAAAAATTGCGTGTCGTGTCGTGTGCTTAATGATGAAATTAAAAATTGATGTATTAGTCGTATAGGCGGTTGTTCCACATAGAGCAGCCCTCCACATTTGCATTTATACAGTCGTAGTGTAGTGGAATTTTTAGCAAACAAGACATAAAAGTGGACGCGGTGGATGAACCAACAATTTTTTATCGATTATTTTTGGAAGATTTTCTCATTATTAGCAGCATCTTCCACGTCGAATAAAAAATATACAAAGAATACACAACTCAGAACGTTGTGTCACGCAAATTGGTAGTTTACATATTTCTTATTTTTGTTGTCAGTGATAGATACTCAAAAAAAATTCAGTAATGAAATATATACCATTAAAAACGAATACGGCACAGTTAATACAATTACAATACAAGTAATGTAACTTCGATTGAAGTAATAAAGTTAGTAACAGTTGTTCCTTATTACTATTTGTTTTTTAAAGATTAGAAATGAGTCGCAAACCACCAAAATTAGCTCCCGTTGAGGGAAGAGAAACTTTAGGATCAGGAAATGGAAAAGCACTTCAAACAACACCGCCGTTGAAACAGGGAGGAAACGTTAGTGGGAATAATGCTGTAGCCAGTACTCCAAGAAGATCCTCATATACACGGCACTTTCTTAATTGTAATGGAAGCTCCACAGGAAATCGGAGAAGATTCCCGCCAAAATTATCTTCCGTGGCTTCTACTACAGCGTCTCCGTCAACTGTTCAGTCCATCGCCGCGTCTGCAGATAATGATAATGTGACAAATGGTTGCGTGGATGAAAAACTCCGTAGTGCATCACCGATGGTCGTTAATTCTACCAGCAAAGTTAACGGAACGATATCAAATGGTTAGGATGTTTTTGGTATTTTGGCTTGTTCTGCTGTATAAAAACCTGCTTTGTTTCGTTTCTGAGTTATTTGCCATTTGTATATCTTTATTGTGGATTTTGTTGTCTCGTAGTATATTTATTTCTAGGTAATGATCACTCGTGCTAACAAAAATTGATTCCTTGTCTTTTGTTAAAACCAGGTTTAACATCTACCAAGGCAAACGAACCTAACAAACTGGTGAAGAGATCCAGAAGCTTAGGATTAACTGCAGCTGCAGAAAATAAAGTTAGTACTGATGTACAGCGTAGTAGTGTTGCTGTGAATGGGAAGAAAACAGATTCTGTGAACCCTCGTAGTGGTGTTTCAAATTCTATTGGTAGTCAAAATAATCCAGCAAGTGTTGCGAAAAGGACGAGTAGGTTCAGTCAAAGTAGTGCTATAGTTCCGAAAACGAGTAAAGGTTCTCAAAACGTGCCTTTGCCTACATCTTTAATTGACGATAAAGCCATGCCTGCGTTGGTAGCCTGTGAACCACCTTTAATCTCAAATGAAGACCCTCTTGATGAAGACGAAGAGATGGAAGTCGGCGGGAATCCCACTGTTACCAATGAACCCATGTCCGAGGAACCTAAAATCATAAGAAAAGGCGACACTGTGATAAAATCGTACATTGATGAGAAAACTGGAAAAATTGCTGTATTTGAAAGGGGAATGAAGCTGGAGGTGTGTGACTTTGGTAGTGGAAGATGGTACCCGGCAAAAGTGATGAACATTGAATGGAAAAAGCAGGAAATTCTCGTTCACTATTCTAATTGGTCATCAAGGTATGATGAATGGATTAGTATGAAAAATAGCCGTATACGACCTGGTATAGACACAAACGTTGTTAGGTAAGTCTCAATTTAAAATATATTTGGACAATTTCATGGAACTGGGACCATATATATTGATAGATATATGCATGGGACATTTAAATATTTGTGTCGTCTGTATGTACAAAGTTCATTTGCATATAGTTTTTTGTACCAACATAAAACAATAGAAGATGTAATGTACAGAACGTACATTTGAACATTTATTGTGTAAACTTCTTGCCAATACTGACAATGTATTCTAGTTAAATATTGTTTTTATATACATTTACATGTTGTGTAATTTTTATATATTTTTGTAATATATCAGGTTACAATTCGCCCTTAAAGAAAGGGTTGAAGCACTTTGGCCGATGGACAGTTGCAGATATACTGGTACAGTAACTCAGATTCTTCCGCAGGGTAAGTAATAAGAAATTAGTTACGATTACATCAGCAGTAGTAATGTTTTGTTACATGCCATGAACGTAATTGTAATTTATTATTAATTTTTAGACTGTTATGAAATAACATTTGATGATGGTATTAAGATGAAGAGAAGTGCACATCAACTTTTCAAACTGATTCCTGATGAAGAAGTAAAGAATGTACCCCCACCACCTATAACTTGTACATCCAATTCTAAAAAAACCAAATCTCTAGTTGAACCAGAACCTGCTAAAATCATGAAGAAAAAGAAAGTTAAGTCCCAATCAACATCTCGAACTTCAACCCAAAATTCCAGTGTATTGTTGGTAACTGAACCACAACCTTCGACGTCACCGCTTTCAACTCAAGATCCACTTGATCCAAAAAGTCGGATGCATCATTTCTCCGTATTTGACCCACCACAGGGAGAGCTGGGTAAACGTAAACGAACTGTTCATGATTACTCTGCATTAGTGAAAGGTAGACAGAGAACTGTTCAGTTGAAGGGACCACGACGACCAAAGTCTGAAGGCAACAGTATTGGGTGTTTTCCTATCTTATCAGGAAGTGACGATGCAACGTTTAGTAGTGCATCAGAAGGGGCCCCTAAATCTATAGTAAACGAAGTATTGGAGGTTGGAGCTGAACCTAAACGACGGCAAAAGTCTGGATCAACTACCCAAGTACCTACAGTTGAGCAATCACAGAATGATGGGGCAAAAGAGTTACCACAAGTTACGCCAATTTCAATCGAATCTCCATCAGTTCCTGAGCAAAATGAAACTCCACCAAAAAAACGAAAGCAAATTACCAACGCCCAAAACGCGGTTGCTTCTACCGAAATCAAGATCCCTCCAAAAGCGGATGTAACTCCGTCAACGGACGTATCTCCTAGAACGACAACTACGACCACAGCACGGCGTACAAAATCAATGACTACATTGCATTTTAATTCACTTCCACCGTTTACTGATTTTGACGTACCCAAAGATACGAAGGAGGATTCTGGCTTCGTAGATGAATCGGGCAATGTAATCATAATAGAACAAAATGCTGACGATGGTTTCTGGAAATGTCCATTAAATAATTGTGGCAAAAATTTTCGGAAGGATTCGTTATTGAAAATGCATTTTAAACATTACCACCCTGAGTTAAAGGTTGCTAACGCTAGAGGAATAGCAAATGTTGTCCAAATGGCGCAAGCTAGAACTGCTTTTGACAATGATCCCACAGATTACCATGTATGGCCAAAGCAATTATGTTCAGAGCCCATTGCAGTGACAACTGAGACCACTTCAGTGGCTCCTGAAACTCCTAACAGTTTGCCGGCATTGGAAGGAACAGAAACTCAAACAGGTCAACGAAAAACTCCAAAATCGGCGACACAAACCAAACAAAGCAGTCCTGAAAAAACATCTACAGTGGTTAGCCAAATTGCTGAAGATACGCGTTCAACAATATCCATTAGTGAACAACCTTCGACAGATCCGACAAAAATTTCAAATCGGTCCCCCAGACTACGTTTAAGTAGAAAAAGAAACTTTGTATTAACAAAGTTTGGAAGGATTCGTGCTTCTAGTAAATTGGTGACATCTGCTCGAAATGATGTAACAAACGTTGAAACAGTAAGCGATGCCATGGCAACTGATGGGTGTAAGAAACCAAAATTGTCAGAAACATCGTCAGAGATTTCAAGTCCTGGTATAAGTAAAGAGCCGTCACTTATTGACAGCCCAACTAGCAGTTTACTTTCTACATCAAACACACCATCACCATCGGTATCGGACCAATATTCGCTAGAAAGCTGTTCTGGTTCCTCAACAGGCGATATAGTATTCGCTCAGTCTAATTCCGAATTGGAGCCACATCACATTAGCAGTAGCAGGACTGTTAAAGGCCGTTGGTCCAAGACACATATGCGACGTGGCTTAATGAGTTCCAATATTAGACGGGTTGGACCGGGAAAATTACAGAATTCCACGACACTGTTCCTGAAGAAACGAATGCAACTTAGAAAGTTTATGGGGAAACGTGGAAGCAGACAAAAGAGAATTAGCATTCTCAGTCGAATATCTAGTGGAAGAATGAGAGTTGTATTAGAAGCATTGAATGAGAGGTCACTGAAAAACAAGCGCTTTAGAGCAGTTCGAAGATATCGAGATGTCAAAGTAGACGTTATCAACTGTGTATGCAGTAGTAAAACTGAATTCGGATTAATGATACAGGTAATTGAACTGAATACAGATAATTTTCAGAGCTGACAAAATTATGACTCTGATATTTTTGTCAATAAATGGGATTAAGCATGTTCTATTCATGTAATATTTTTTTTACAATTCCAGTGTGAACTATGCCTTTGCTGGCAACATGGTAGCTGTTTTAATGTACAAAGCAACTCACAACTTCCGGACTTTTACGCTTGCCAGTCATGCTCAGAACCAGAGAAAGTAAGACTTTCACGAAAGTATGAGTGGGCAGAGTCCGAATTTTATAGACTGGGAAAATTGCCATCGTAAGTAATAACAAGTAGCTAAAGTCAAATTCGCCACAGATTTTATTCTAAAGAATTTATTCTATTTATTCCATGAAGAATTTAACTTTATTATTATTATTATTACATAGACTTCCATTCGCCCCACATTTTTCAAAGGAACATTCAAGAATTATGAAGATGTGTACAAATCTCTCATCGAATTTAATAGAAACATATTCCATGATCAAGGGGTTGAAAATCAAGGAAAGAATTTGTTTCGGGTTGGAGCATCCGCAGCTGTACGAGTGGAACAGTGAACGACCACCGCCTCATGAAGAAATCCAAAGAGACCGATTTAACAAATATTTTAAACCTGTATTAAGGAGATTGCTCCTTGAAAATAAATCGGATCCAGCTTACCAATCGAAACTAAGAAAACTTACGGAAGCAAGAATGAAGCTGAGAAAGTATTCAGAAGCTGTGGATTCTGCAAAGGCAACTCTCAAAAAGAAACTAGGTTGCAGGGCTGCTGCATTTTTAGAACACATTTGTGATAAAGTGCTCAATGACATGATCCGGTCAAAGCGCAAAACAGTCGCAGAAGACTCTAGTAGCGTCCGGAAAGATAACTTGGATGTAAGGAAACGGCTGAGTGCAGAGCAGGCATACCAGCGACTTCGAAAAATCCAGGATGAAGCCTTAAATAAGCAAAACGAGTCACAGGATGTAGCTCTTCATGATGACACATTTTCCTCCGTATTATATGATGATGATGGTGGTATGTTGTTATCTTGTTTTCACCTGTAGTCAATTTTATGCAACAATAGCATATATATATGTATGTGTGTCTAAATGTCTATTTTTTTATCCGTGTATTAGTTGCTACAACTTCACAAACGTCAAATGGAATAAGGAGAGATGCAACCATGAACGTGAAGGATTACTGTTTGCTAAAAAAGTATTTGAAAGAGAGAAGAACTATAGACACAACTATTAATATGACAATAACCCGGATGTCGGAAGAATTTCCAAACGATTGGAAGAATCTCATGAAAATATCTCGAATGTTTATTACCGAGAATAAAAAAGAAGTGTATCAAGAGGCAAAATTAAAATGGACTACCAATGTAATTGTTACCTACAACACGCTTAGAATACTATTGAGACAGATATATTCTGAGAATAATCCACAGAAACAAAAAAACTTTTGCTTGGATTTTGAGAGAACAACGAGCAAGCTTTTCGACCTATTCGGTATTGGACTAGCAGAAGAAAGAATTGAAATGAAGAAACAACATTTTACTATTCATCAAAGGAAAAGAATTTTTGGTCTAGAAACACTAGACCTGATAAGCCAGCCAACTGCAACAGGTCCACTGAAGTCGGATGTGTCTACTGCAGATTTGGGTGATACCCAGACAGGAGTCAAAACATCAAAACCAATTTCCAGCAAAGATGTTGAGGACGCGACTACTACTTCTTCAGAGGCTAAACACCTTGAAGAAACAGCTCTTAATTGTAACAACAGCAATAGTACCGGAGGATTTTCCCATACCAATACAGTCAACAAAGAACTAGCATCATCAGAAAACAACGTATCACCCAAAAATGTCTCATTGCATCCCAATTCAGCAGAGTTATTCATGAGAGCACGAAAAAGTGACGGACACATTGCATTCGAATTTAATGAACACGTATCTTTATTAGATGCTGTAAAGTTCGCCGGTGAAATTCCAGAAGATGAATGTACAGAACATAATGTTATCTTGGAATTACCAGAAAACAAATCAGAACCTCTTCAATCAACAAAAACGGGGTACAAAAGCATGTTAACCTTTTGAAATTGCCACACTTTGCAGCTTAATGGTTATGGCTAACAATAAAAGGTGTATTTTTTAAATATTACTTTTATTCATATTCCAGGATAATTCCAGTTCCTGCAGACTCACATATTACACCGGACGTGTGCAGAAAAAACCTGGTGCGAGATATTTTGTTACAACAACAGCAAATCGATGCATATCTAGATAAAATTGAAACCCAGATAATAAGTAAGGCAACTTCAATCTGTGTACATTTGTTCAGCCAACAATATGAGATTGATCAACAACATTAACCTAAATTACATGTCTTTTTAGAATTATCCAGCCAAAGTCGAATAGGAGATGTTGTCATAAGTATGAAGCCAGCGGAACTTTCGGCACAAAGGACGCGGATGCTACAGTCTATGGAACTAATATCTCGTCTATCCAAAACTGTAATAGGAGAAAACGACGCCGTCGAATCTATGCAGTCCGAAGATATGGATGCCAGTGAAACGACGATAAGTGATTATTCTGATATGGATTTATCTTCAGACTCTGATGGATTTGATAATGCAAGTAATTTTAGTGGAACGGATACAGAAACCGCTGATGAAGGTGATATTACTGGTGATGATGACCTATTAGATGTATGATCTGCGTTTATAGTGTGGCCCTCAGGCCGAAGGCAGACAGTTTCATCTTGTGACGACGTATGGTGCTAAAATGCTACAGCGTGAGGTAGGCCCAACAGTGAACGTGGAGGAAATTGAATGTAATCTACTTGACAAGCGAAACCGATGAAAGTTAGTGACGTGTTATTAGTTCCGATTTTGCTTGAAGGATTTTCGTGCCTCAAGTTGCCAGAACGAATCCCTTGAGAAGAGGACTTCCCTCGAGTGTGGACAGTGTGCACGTAATATCTTAAAAGGAAGCGAGTGAAGTGAGTGTTTCGATTTTGTACTGATTTGCCATAAAATGAAGCAAACAAAATCTTGGACAGGACATCAACACAACGTAAGCAACGCATAATGGGATCACAAGGCTTTACCAGTGAAAACTAGCTTTTCCTACCTCTGTCTATCGAGTAGTCAGTAAAGAAATATTTTAAACGTTTTAAGCGATAATTTTTTCCGATTGCATTTATGTATAACTACGTCAGATGATATATAAGAAATAATTAGAATTACCTCGTAAAATTGATGATACTACACAGAGGACTTTAAATGTATAATATTTTGTGTTTGCGAAATTCTCTTCAAGGCTAACTTCACCTATCGACTTCTTACTCTATTCTTTTTTTCAGGAATCTCAATTCTTCATGTCATTCTTTTTAACAGTTTTTGGGAACGATATATTTAGCAATAGTTAACAGTTGTAATTAATAGTGATGCAAGTGCACATTGCATTTAAAATACTACAGATTCTTTTAAATAATCAAAATTGAAGAAATGTAGGTAAGGTGTGGTGCATAATATTATTGTTCTATAATAAATGAACTACCCACTTCAAATGTTCTATTCATTATTCACTAGACATTTCGGCAGAAAACGCCGCTAAAATTAAAGTAAACAGAACTAAAAAAAGGAATAATTTTCAGTTGACTGTACAAGTGTCACACTATAGCCTATAAAGTGACAGCTGGAAAGCTTTACTGTACTGTATTAGGGAAAAGATCTATTTTTAAGATCACATCTAATGTACTTTGGGCACACTACTATTTTTTATTACAAATGTATTGTATTTTAAAATCAACTAAGAATATATATATATATATCTGTAATTAACTAAGAATATATGTAATATCTTAATTGCTATTGCATGTAGCATTTGAGTCAGTAGGTATATCCCGTGGATAACATTACTTTGTTGACTAATAAAGGCTGTACCTTCCTCTTTGAAAGTTGGAGGTTAAAACTTAAATCTGTTGAAAATATTGCTGTATTATATTTAGAAATCTGGCTGGATAGAGGGACAGATTGATCTGAATTGTTGTTAGTACGGAAGCATACATAGATTCAACAATCAGTCGTAAGCATTCATATGTTGTGTATTCATCACTATGAAATACCATATAACAGCGTTATATTAATAAGACTGCTTTGTATTTTGTACACAAGTAAGCGTATCAAAACTATTGTGACATCACTCACCCACTGATTGTTAAGAAGAGAGAGAAATATCTTATCTAGGTTCTACCTATGACCTAATACGGAAAATAAAAATAAAGTTATTATCATACCAGGTGTCAATGATGGTCCTGGATAGTTGATTCCAATCATCCTTGCATGTCTACGTTGATTACTGAATCGAAGACCAATCAACCGGTGGAGAAATATTTGAGTGTATTGCGTATTTATTTCAAATTGCACTAGCGTATTCCTGTCCACGTTGTTATTTAACTTTTTCCAATTGAATGTAGCACGATGTTTACTAGTTCTTTTCACCAGTTTTTTGAGGAACTGCATCGTCTTCAAATTCAGGATGGTTATCTTTCTCCGGCCAAACAGCATCACCGGTGAAATGTGATGCCCGTTCAAGATTATATAACACCATTTGCAAAAAGTAATCATCTTTTAAACTTGCTTCTCCGGATTTCATGACGTATTCAATTTCTTTCGCAACTTTATCTTTGGGATACAACAAAATGGGAATGGCATCGATCAACTGGTCTGTTTTGAAACTGTTCACACTTTGTATAAACTTCAGCACACACTTAATATTCACTAGAGGGATGTGAAGCCAATGTGGATGCCGCATTAAACTTTCACGAATACGTTGCCGATTTACTTGAAAAACATTCGATAGGTAGATTGTAATGTCTACACCTCGAACGCGAAATTCTCCCCCGGAAAGAGTCTTGTTGAATCGTTTCGTATCAGAGGATAAGAGGTGGAGCGATGGCACATGCATATCTAGTTTATTTAATTCCTCCAGTCTGAATTTCGCTTTGTTATAATAATAAAGTAGTCTGACGATCCGTGGGTGTCCCTTTAGAGATTGAAACTCGGGAATCGTATCTATTTCATTTAGCCTTTCACGAATTGTCGCCGCTGACAAGGTGTACACTTCTGGATATTTTTGGACGGACTCAAATGGTATTCTGTGCTTGCGGAAAATGTTATCTATCTCAATTAATGAATCAAATGCACTCATCATTATTTTTGGTCGAAGGTAAAATATTTTTTTAATGTCCATCTCTGCTAAGGACTCTATCTTGGTAACACGACTTAAATTATTTGGGTCAGCGTGTAGTAAATAACAATGAGATTTGATCTACAACAGAAAAAAGTCATTATCTCATTATCCGACATTCCTCATATTATTTAAATCCCTTTGATAGTCAAAACTATGAAATAGTAAAAAGATTTTAAAAGCGCCATCGATAAAATTCATTTCTGTACCTTTTCTGTAGGAAACCCGAAATCCAAAAGAATATTATAGTTACGTTTGATCCAATTGAAACACCGATAGTGGAGCCGAGGATACTTTGCGAAAATGTCCATGTTCACGCTTTCATCATAACGATTTAACAACATTTTTCCTAAGTATTTTGCCATGATAGAGTTTCTCAGATCAAACAAGGACACCTACAGAAGGAAATTCCCATTCATAAACTAAGTTTATAATATATTACTTTGCGATCTTTGTTATAAAAGTTGAATGTTGAAATTTACTTTTTCACAGTTCTGTGGAAGTGTCTGAATAATTGTCTTAAGGAATGTATCGTCTTCTTCTAGCTCTGCACAATATCGTTCAACAATGTTATTTATTGGAGGAATAGTCACCATATTTCGAAGAACTGATACATTTTGCCTGTAGATCGTTCGGAATCTATAAAACATCAATAAAAACTTTTATTACAAATGTTTAAGGTTGTTTTAAACGCTAAATATGACTATGCTTGGTTGGGGTAACCCCGGTCGGCATTGGAAATTGGAACAAACCAGTGTAAGTGTACATGTACTTACCAAAGGTGTACGTATGTATACCAAAATTGATAAAACTGTTGGTGTAATAACCGCCAATACCGCGATCCTTTTGTGTATTTTTTAAATGACAAAACCGCGGAGTCATTCACAAAAAAGTAAAACCGCGCAGTATTAATTTGACCCTTGGACAAAATAATGAACCCCAAGGTCGACACTATAAAATCCTATATATGCGAGAACACTTAGCGGCACCGAATGATCTCGATGATCTCGACGGATATCAAGTATTTTTTGGTTTAGGCTAGATGTTTTTGTTTTTTTTAAGCAAAGGATGTTGACATTTACGTTACCCTAACGAAGGTCTGCAGTATCGGGGGGCGGAAGGGGTACATTTCTATCCTGTAATACATTGTGGTTCCTCCCGCTACCTATCCTTTAACGTTAAATCTCAAAATCCAGGGGGGACATGTCCCCCTCGTCCCCGGTACCTACAACTCCGCTCCAACTTATATTAAATTTTTGGTTATTATAAATAGTAAATAAGACATATATGGATAACACTCAGACGTCAGGTTGTTTCAATGAAACTCCAATTACACTAAGAATACTTGACCTAAATTGATTGATTGTTTACATTTGTTAATTGCTCAATAAAATGTACTACATGGGTCTACAGAAAAGTCGTGTGGATTATAATGGAAACTTAATCAGATTATAGTAAATATAAGATATAATCTTTTTATAATAATGCAAATAATGACTACAACCTGAACCTACAACTCATCAACTCACGTTGGGATATGGATATTAGGCGCAAGTCATGCATATATCCATTTTCATTACAAATGATTAATTGTACTCTTCCATATCTTTAACTAAATTAATCTCAATTAACTAAAAAGCCACTGATGACTATAGTAATGTATAGTTCCGTTACGCATGGCTATAGTAGCCGGGGGGAAGGGGGGATGTCCCTCCCCCGGGTAATAATGTATTACAGGGTGGAAATATCATACCCCCCGTTCTGATACTTTAGCCCTGCAGTTACGAGATGTGAAATGAAATTCGATGAAATGATGCCGGGCCACGAAAATATAATTTAAAATTCCTTCTCCAGTTACATCCCGAGCCCTATTAAACTTTGACCCCTCATTTTGTTTTTATTCCAAAATGGATGGAAGGATTTGCACAAAACTAAGGTATACACGCAAACCTTGCAATGACCCTTTAAACGTGAAGTACTTGCTGCGGAAAGAATACACTGCCAACTGCCAAATCTACTATTTCATTGAGCAAATGTACGAGTTATTGTTTTTCTTTTGCATATGATGGTGTAAAACTGTATACTCATACTCTACTTCGCCGGTTCAATCTGCCATTACACTGATATACAACGCGCGGCCCTCCCCCCAAGAGTTGGTAATAAAGCGTTCATTATATATTTATTTATTATAGATATAGAGATATTTTTTATTTTTAGTAAATGTCAATCTTCATGTTGTACATGTAGTTTCGGGCGACACTTGATAAGAATCACCTCCTTCACCCTCAACTATATGCTATCTATTATGCCTCATTCATATAATACGTCACGCAAAACGATCCATTTTCAGGGGTGTACGTATGTCGTGCCACTCGCGTCACGTTCTTTTACGGTTTTGGTGCACCCTATGATAGGGTCCCTATGCATACACTTGTCAAGGCACCGGATGAGGTGTATTACCCATGGGCGTCTGCAGACGTGACATATTAAGTATATTGGTGCCGCCTAGTAGTTGGGCGAATTATTGAATAAGGATTACAAATTCAGATTTTTATTATTATTGTAACTACAATATATACAATTGTAGGTACAATTGTTGTATTTATCGCCCGGGGTGTTTTGTATTTATTGTGGTAAGACTCCTCCTTTGACATAATGCAGTCATCATCATCATAAAACCACAACCAGCCTTCCCATATTGTACCGAGCCTTTTATGTAATAATATCTGCTGTACATAATATCTACGTGAAATGTTATTGTCATAATCGTCAATAATAAGCATGAGGATACCTATTGTCCACGCTTGAGAATTTATGGTTAGTGGAGGAGTGTAAACCATACCTATCCAGAGATAAAGTATCAGGGGGGACATTCCTATCCTGTAATACATAATGACCTCTCCCTATCCCTTGGGAGGGGGACATGTCTCCCCGTTACAATTATGCTCCTACGTCGTTTTAGGTTAATTTTTCTTAGATTGTATTTTCCTGATGATGACTTACTGCTACAAGTCGTAACGTTGGAACTATTCAATCAACCACGTCCCCCGATATCGTTCCATCAAACCGCGTACCGGTGTACGTCATTATGGGGCATAGTTCAATTAAATACTTACATGTTATATGTATGAATGAACCACTAAGGATATTTCACTATAATAATTCATTTATTTAACCTCATTGAGATTCTACGTAAATTTATTCTTCATTCAAGGGGAGTGAATTAGGCAATCAATGATGAAAAATCATCTATCATCTTTGTATTCTAGCGTCTAGCAATACTATTGATCTTATTAAAATTTTGTATATGTATCTATAATGCATAAAATTGTACGTGCCTACCTTATGCAACAATGACAGTCGGTCATCTAACTCGCATCTGTGTTAATAAATTCGTTGATGCGTTGGTCTATTTTATATGCGAACATATTTTTGAAATAGTCTTACCTCAGAATAAACATTTCGCGAATATTCGGGAAACCAGTTTCTTGCATGATGCGGATATAATTCTCCACGGCACTTCTATTCACTAGGAGTATTTCAGGGTAACGGTGTATTGACGATGACGGAAAATTGAATTTCTGTTAAAAATTAATATTTATTCACTTTTAGATAGTATCATTAATCATTATTTATAAAGTCAGTTACAGTAAATAGTGAGCATATCCCACGTATTTGGACGTGCATCGACATCGCTATCTGTATTCTAATTTTTATGACGCTGTGTTGGCTGTTGCAGAATATCACGAATTAAATTAAATGAAAGTACCAAGATCGTTTAATATTATTTTAAAATTAGCTCACCTGTAACACGTCAAAGGTAGCCTTTGCTTTCCCCTTGTCAATCATCTTGCACGGAATTTTGTTCACATCCTCGGGATTTATTCCTAAAGAGAGTTTATGTCAAACTTTTCCATCTAAGTCATATTAAAACTGTACATTTAATCTAAAATAATAAATTCATACCAAGTAATTCTGCGATAATTTCACGATTTTCCAGCAGTACACGCTCCAGAGGATTTGCTGTAGAAGTAGAAATACTGTCGCTTGTCTTCCTATTTGTTTGGTGTAGGAGTTGTGGCACATGCACCACCTGCGAATTCCCATGAATGTTTCGGTAATGCCAAAACGACGAAATATTGTTATGAACTCTTCTCCCTACAAATACCCCCCTTAACCCCTCAAGAACTTTTGGATTCATCACAAATCGGTAGCAGCTCTTGTTCATTAACACCCGTGCGTTCATTTTTAATTATGCTACTGCTGTAGTGTACAAGGCCAAAATCAGGTGGTACACCATCTGTTGTCATAATACATTAATATTATGTAATGCCAATAATATTGATACGCTACAAATGGTGTTATTCCTAACTGTATTCCCCCTCTTCCAGGCACTATTTCTATTTATAATAGTCGCCACAATATTGACCTATGTTACAACCTTAGCCTTTCTACCCCTGTTCAGTGGCTTATGAATTTCAGGTGCTTGGCTCAAGGTTTCAGATTTGTCGCTGGTTCATAAATGTCTCAAATAGATTAACGGGATTGGGATATGAACAACAAATGACTGTTTTTCCTCGAGGTGAAATAGTCTTAATTAGTTCAGTAATGACCTCTCAAACTTATAACCCGTTTACTCATTTGACTATTGTTATTATTACCTTTTTATCAGTGCACTACTGTTGCTTTCTCTATAGAAAGCGTAAAAGCATACGCAAACGCAACGCATACATATCAACACTCAAAGTCTCAAAACACACTGCTTTGCTTGATAAATTCACCACAAATACAGTTTTGTATATAACCTTTTTCCAAAGCTCCCAAAAAGCACGGCAGAAAGAAGACATCCACAGATCCACAGCCGATGAAGTAGGATGGCATGTAAAAACTGTTCCTTGACTTGAAAAGGTTGGGGCAAACATAGAATAGCAGGTGATCGATGTCCCTTTTAAAACCTCAGTTGCCAACAATTTGGTTGGTTCAGCGCTGTAAAAGGACTGGCTGCCGAGTGCCGATATAACCAAATTGAACAATGTATAGTGTATTTTAATGTAAATGCGGCAGTATATGCAATGTATACTTAAGATTACTTACTGCTAGAACATTGTTAAATCGTTAAAATTGTTAAAATCATTCAGTATAAATATTTGGCCTTCGTCGTATAAGAATTTTCTTTTTGGTGAAGGTGGAAGAAGAACTGGAGAACAGAGTAACAGTTTTTGATTTCGTTGCAAGTTGGTTTCCTAAAGACCATTTCTTCAATTTCTCGTAAGACTTGGAGTGGCGTGTGTTAATTATACAAAGTCACTTGTAGCAAAATAAGCAATTATCCACCTTACCTTGCGACCTTTTGGGATTGAATGAGCGGTGACAAAGGAAACTTTTGTCTAAAGGTTCTCACAAAATTAATTGTACACACGTTGATACGTACATGCAAATTGCAGGGCAGGAGTGATGAGTGACGGGTACCTTTACTTTACATTCATTTTATTGTGACATGTATTATGTATAGATTGCTGGGAAGAGGATACTCATCGGTTCGGTCGAACGTTGTCATTAGTTCGTTTGATGTTAATAAGCGATGGCAGGAAGTAGACTTGATAGAATTGGCACAATCTTTTCCAGGTAATTTAAAATGGAAGGTGGCAACAATAATCAAGCTTTAAAGTTACATACAGTTCAAAAATTGCAGTTTGGCTGCCAGTAAGGATGTTTATTTTCATTTTTAGAACGACAGGTTTACTAAAGGCTGGAGCCATAAAATATGAAGATCGTCCATTATGGTACGATGTTTACCGGATATTCCCACCAAAATATGAACCACACATTGATCGCGTGGAAGAAACGAAAGAAATTCATCAACTCCTGTATCACGAAGACAAATATAGAGCGTATGTTGTACACACAGCACAAATTTAAATCATTGGATAATAACTTGCTTTCACCGAGATAAATATTGTTTCTTTAAATTGTTCCATTTTATTAATAGGCTATATTTCAAAAAATTTGGGATGAATCCTGGGGGTTCACTGAGGAAGCTTAGCGATAGGATTGCTGAAGAGCCAAGTCAGCCATTTGTAAATATTTGTCTACAACTGAAGAAAGAAAATCCAGAATGGAGTGACACACAAATATTTGAGTCCGTTGCGGAAAATTACAAACCTGTTTCCACATTTAGAAAACAAGAAAATGCATTTGAACTGGAAGAAGAATCAACAGTTTCAAAGCGACATGGAAGAAAGCCGCCCACTATAAGTGCACAGTCGCTGCTGTCACTCTTCCAAGAAGCTAAAGAAAAACAGGATAAAAAGGAAAACCAAGAAAGTGGTGGTAACAGTCATACAGATAGTACTAACTCTGGAGGAAAGTCTAATTAGATTAATTTGTAACCAACAATACGTATTGGATTTGCTGCCTCTAACAGATAGTCATTGGTAATTTAGAAATAATTAATAAATTGTAAGATAATGTGTTTAAAAATATTTTTAATGACAAATAAAGTATACTACCAACTTTTTCAAAGATATATTCCTTTCTTTAATAAATTATTTCTTTAAACTTTTACGACCATCTTCATTGGTGTTGTATCAGTTTAAACGAATGTTGTTATACGCCTAGACGTTTCCCAACATGAAACTGCTTTCCAGAAATAACATTTGACATAACACATCGAATGATAACATAGAACATGGTACTGTTTTTATTTCATTTAAATTCATAATTCACTTTATTTCTTTCATGACAAGTAAAACCATTAGATCGCGGTTGCATTGACAGTATCGAATAATCTAAACAAGTTATCCCATTGGCGATTCGTCCAATCAAGTTTTTCTCCAAATATTTGAGATTGAGATGTGCTGACTTGATGTGTGTTCTATATTCCATGCATTGTTGGCCGTCTCGTCTTGTGTATGTAGCATTGATGAAGCCAGGCTATTGTACAAGATATCAGACTTCCTTCACAGTCAGTGTAAGTGTGAGAGCTTCGTGGTCTTCTTTACACATCTCGACACATTCCTAAATTTCACACTCCGTATATGGGCAACAAATAGATTATGCCATGCTAAAGTTGTTTGTATTCTTACAGCAAAAACTCCATTTTCTTTTAAATATCCCTATAAAAGCATTATATTCAAGTTTAGAGATGTACTTTCTTTGGACGATGATAATGGAACGTGTAAGTTTGGTGGGTGAAATGCAAAGATACAGCTTCTATATACTGCGTCAACTGCGTGCGTGTTCATAGTATAAGAATAAAATCATGATTTGCCTTGGGTTGCAACTTGCCTACAATTCTAATAGTATGTGGCATGGAATGGTAAATACAAAGTGGGCATGAAATGTCTGGAAATTCCGCTGTGTTGCTTCCTACTGGGTATGGGGTTTGGTGGTTAATGTAAGCGTATTTTACTTGCTAGAATGAACGTGACGTGAGAAACGTCTAAGTAAATAAAGTCAAAAGGATAAGACGATTGCGAGTTGGCAACAAGACGGTGTCAGAAGCATTTCACCCCTGTCGGTACCTGGATTGATCTGCGTCGCTGTCGTGGACTGATAGTGACGGTTTCTAATTATTTTAAATTTTAAACTTACACAATGAAGTGGTTCGTGTTTGCGTGGTTTATTCCCATTTTATTATGCACTGTTGCGCTAGCTGAGGAGTCTCAAGAAGGTTCCGAAGATAGCGCTCCGGTTGTGTCACTCAATCAAGGAAAGATTCAAGGGTTAACACGAGTCTCTAGAAAGGGCAACAAGTATAATGTGTTCCTTGGAGTCAAATATGCAAAGGCACCTGTCCGATTTGGGGTTAGTTGCGACATGCGACAGATCGATACTAGTTCCATAGTTCGTTTTCTTCGATTTCGAACATAACCAAGAACGGTGAGAATTTTTTAATTGTCATTTCTTATTTTCAGGCTTCACAACCACCAGATTCCTCGGACGACATCAAATTGGCAACCAAGAGTGCTCCTCATTGCTTCCAATTTTGCCTTGTTGAACAGAGACTGGTTGGGACTGAGGACTGCCTAACCCTTGACATTTACACTCCACAATTGGTAAACATGTTATTGAAAGTTTGCAGTTTTCGTTTTATTACTTGCTTGTTTAGGGCCAGGATGTCAACAGGGACCGGAAACCGGAAAGGTTTATTAAACAGGAAATAAAATTGTTAATAAATTATCTCGAGTATATTATATCAGGTTAAACTACCTATATGCTGTGATCGCTGTAAAGTACATTTTTATAGCTATAAGCACATTACTAACTGGTGAGATGTGAGATAAACCCTTGGGGCATAATAATTAATAATTATATATTTTAATGCTAACTTTGATAAAAATGAGTTTGGGAATTATATCTTAGTTTTATAATCAAATATATGAAAACTCATCATCATTGATGAGTACAATTCTACAACGTTTGATTTGGCTTTAATAAGTTAGACCCAGGAACAATGTAGAGCAGTAAAAGTATAAATGTTATTAGAAAACAGAGTTAAACTACAATATTGATTTTTCCAACCTTATTACAATTTGAATATGAAATATGTCTTTGTATTTATCCGTTTAGTCGGAAGACTCGAAATTACCTGTGATGGTACTGTTGCATGGAGGAGGATTTCAGTTTGGCAGCGGTAGTTTTGTTAACGGCAAGTATTTTGTCGATGAAAACGTGATTCTAGTGGTGCTACAATATAGATTGGGGTAAGCAGTCAATAATGGTGTAAGGTGTAATGATTTATAAATAATTAACCCATCAAAGATTATTAACCCAAAAAGCAAGAGATATGAAAAGCATATAGCAATATTTGCAATACCAGTTTTCATTGACAGAGCACTTGGATTTTTAAACCTTGGCGATGACACGGTTGTGGGAAATAATGGACTCCGAGACCAGTCCACCGCACTGAAATGGATCCAAGTAAGAACTCACAATGATTGTGTCCCAGACCTGTTTTCAAAAATTTATCAGGCGAAATTTAAAAACACTGGTCTCATTCAACCCCAGATCCATTGCCTGACCTGCATGTATTCTTCAGACGCTCTAAATTGTCAAGAGTAATCCCCATTGTAAATTTAAATCATAAATATTTTTTTTCATTCCAGGATAACATTTCGAAATTCGGTGGGGACAAAACCCAAGTCACCATTTTCGGATTCTCAGCAGGTTTGCATTTTGCATAATTTAAAGTTGACTAAATCTTTCGAAGGCGAGCACAAGCACTAACGAAAACCTTTTTTTAGGAGGTGCATCCGTGCATTATCAAATGCTTTCCCCAATGAGCAAAGGTAACACATGATTGATTCTATAGCATGTAACAGCAGTAGCGTATACACTTTCACAATTTAAATATATGTAAATAAGGAAATAAAATTCTGTTGTAGGATTGTTCAACCGTGGCATCTCCCAAAGTGGTTCAACATTGAATCCTTGGGCATTCCAGCAGAAGCCAAGAGAATTGGCTTTTAGACTTGGACAAAATGTTGGATGCACACAGGAAAATCCAAAAGAACTTGTAGAATGTCTTCGAACAAAGACTCCAGCAGAAATAGTCACCGGCCAGCTAAAATTATCTGTAATTTTGTACATATGTATATTTGTATTATTTAAGAGAGCGGTGTCTATAATGTTAACTGTTGTCCAAAACTAAAGGTGTTTACCTATCTTGCTTGTAGTAACCGCCTATAAAAGACATAATTTCGTTCCTTTACTAAATGCTTTCCAGATATATCCTCATGAATTCGATTTGATCAGCATGTTGTTTTGCCCATCAGTTGAGAAGGGAGATCACGAGCCCAAGTTTTTACCGGATACTCCATATAAATTAATAGTGAACGGTAAGACGGCGAGCAAGGTCCCGTGGATAATAGGTAAGACGACGAAAACGCATAATTAACATGATAAGCATAATTAGCACAATTTAATATACACAAGCATTAAAAGTCGAAATCACAATTTGCGTTCCCTACAGGTGTTACAGCAGATGAAGGAGCCTTCTATACAGCCAGTAGTAAGCAATTCATGATACAGATAATTTAGGCCCTCATGATATGATATAGTGATATAATTAGAGGGAATAAATGTCGAAATTATTACATGTATAATTTTTGAACAGTGCTTGAAAATGAAAAAAGCATGCAAATGCTTAACGCTGATTTCAACAAGATGCTTCCAAACATTCTGTATTTCGAGAATTCCGCCACACCAGTTACACAAGCCAGAATATCAGCACAGGCTCGGGAATTTTACTTTGAAGATAACAAAATTGGAATGGAAACCTACCTGGAACTTGGCAGAGTATATGGTGATCGATTCTTTGTAACCGGAGTATCTCGAGCCATAAGGGAACATGGGAAGAAGCCAGACTTTCCAATTTATCCTTACATTTTTAATTACACCGGATCACAGTCAATTACACAGGGAATGTTGTACACTAAAAGATCTTACGGTAATGATAAGCTGAAACGCTATAAAATATCTCACAGTTGTAATAACATTTTTGACCTTTTAGGCACGCATTATAAATGATACATATTTTAAAATATTCGTTCCAGGTGTGGCGCATGCCGATGATTTGAAGGTAATGCATATTGAATAAAATTTCACAACCATCGATTCTGACTTTTGTTTGGAATTAGTAAGAAGTAATTATGATTTAATACTTTAAATTGTTTTACAGTATCTATTTAAATGCTGGGGATCTCCGGATTTCGATTTAACTACTAGGGATGGGCAATTTTCAGAAAAATTGATAAAACTTTTGGCATCATTTACTAAAGATGGGTAAGATTGAAAATGGTAAAATTTAGAATATAAAATTAGCTTGGATTGTTTACTATATTTTAATATAAACCGACATGCAGAGAACCAACATCACTCTGGGGCTCAGTAACTAAACTAGAGCCTTATAAAAATGACAAGGACGATACAACACCAATCCCGTGGTTTGTGATTGATGAAGAGCCAAAAATTACGACGGAGGATCCATTCAAGAAAAGAACAGATTTCTGGGAAAATTTGCCCTTGAGGGAACTGGAAAAGGAAGATTATCCAGACGAAAAAGATGAGCTTTAATATAGAGGGAAGAGCTTATCAGCCAAACGGTTAATCATGGTTTTGAAACTGATTTCTAATTGAAAATTTAATATTTCATTGTTGCGGCGAATAATCATCAGTGTGTCTTAAACATAATGGATCTCCCATACTTCACATTCAGGGTTCACAAAAATGAAAATAACTTTTTATGAGCATTTTAATAACGTTTATCATAAAACAGCAAAAATTTCATGAATTTATTAGCGTTTAAATTGTAAATTATTTTATAAGAAAGTTCTTCATAATACATACCGGTTTCTGTTTGTCTTTAAACTTTATATACTCAAATTACATTGAAAATAAAATGTTCACAAAATTCAAACACATAAAAATGTTTCGATTCATTAAGACTTGAGATCCACCGCTATATAATAATTGCTGATAAATGATTGTACATTTTTTCATTAAAGCCTTTCATCCTTTGCATTACTCTCTTACACATACACCAAATGAAACTTGGCAAAATATAAATATAGTATCCTAAACATGTTTGGCACATAATTGAATTCTTTGTTGTGATATGAAAATTATTGCTAAAATTCAGACTTTATTCGTATAATTTATTTAAAAATTCGTGAATAATAAATTAACCTTAATGTTAGTTCAATAGTATAAAAAGTAGTATATAGTAAACGATTGTTTGTTCGCGTAATAATATCTTAAATCTTGCCTGACTATAATTCTGTTGTGTACCCTCTAACGTTTTTACAGCGAGTCGGCAGCACACAACGGTCGTGTTTGTTGGTCTCCAGGAATAGGGAAGTTCTGGATATCATCGTCTGGTGAGATGCTGTACACCAACCTGTTGGCTTTGTAAACTTGTTCCCTTATCCATTTGTGCAAGTGGAAAACAACGACCGCCAGAGCAATGTTCATCATCAGGGAAGAAAGTACCATTATCCACAACAAGGTTTCGCTCATGGCTCTGTTGGAATCCTGATCCAGTTGCTGAACTTTGCTGGCTATTAGGTTTATCTTCGGAGCCATAGCGTCCAATTTTTCTACGTTATCCAGAAAAGAGCCACTACCATTGTCAACCGCGGACTCTACTGTTATCCCATTACGCCAGTGATAGGGCATCAAGTGTTTTATCTTGACCCGGTCAATGTTGGTAACGGTTTTATTCGCCGTCAGATAAGTTACTCCCCTAACAATGCTGCAGTTTGTAGGCACTGATAGCTGATAAGCTCCAACTGTTTGTAGTGGCATGGGCATTATTTTCCCAGGACATTGAACAAAGATGGCTCTATGAGAGTCGTCGCTTTGTATTGCTGGTAAGATTTTAACTGTGTCCGTGACGTTGCTTTCAAGGATTAACTCATGTCGGTATTGCTGCTGCTCGGATGAAGAGCGAGAGGTGGCAGTTTTGCATTTCATCGGGCATGTTTCTATTATCTCGTCCTCGATATCAGATGCAATGGCATAAAGACATGTCTCTTGAAATCGCTGAGTAGATGAGCATTCATCTTGAGATTTCACATCCCATGCTTTGCAAAAAGTATCATATTTGGCACATGAACAGGGCATGATTCCATTGAAACCAATGTTAAAAGGAGTGCTCTCTTCTCCATCCCAAAGTGAACAAACTTTCCCCTGAGTGACGAATGGTACCGGATGAAACCTGACAAAGTAGTTTTTGGAAGCTGCTTCATCGGGGATCAGTGGGACCATGATTCTTACTACAAATGTGTTGTCATCACCAAATATACAGTCCGATAGTGGAAGTTTGAAGTATTTTGATATAGTTTCCAATGGTATGGCAAAATCATGAGAGTCTTCCATGTATCCACTTTTGAGAGACATGAGAAGTTGCTTTAGCGAAGTCGTATCGATCAAGGTCCAAGGTATTCTTCCATTATTGCACGTCTGCACAGCTTCCACCCATTTCTGAGATTCCATGTACTGGTGAACCATCAGCGTGGACTCTAAAGTGTTCCACGCAACCAGAGCCGCGGCTTCTTGCGCGGCTTCATTGAGACGTTTCCAGTAGTCCGAAGTAAAGCTCATAAATGTGTAGTGGTACTGATTTTCCAGTTTTGTGGCTAAATTTGACATATTGACGAATTTTACGTTAAAAGCTGTCCCATTTTTTTCGGCACACTGGCTTACGACTTCAATATACTTTTCAAGTTGACTGCCCGTTGTCACTGACTCTTTGAAGTGTGGTTCAATGTGAAATTTAGAGCAAACGCCTCTACTCCAGAGCAATGACGGATCCTGAAGAAAATCCGTCGACCCCTTTTGTGTATTTGTCTCTCGCAACAAATTCTTCCATGAAGTCATATTTTGCGTAAAAGCGTCGATCAAATAATTCATATGATACAAAATTGGACATGGATATCCATCTTCATATTTATCAGACTCCGTGCAATTATTATGGTGAATCCAGAATTGAATTTTCATGGAACTCGCGTTCCAATTTGGAAGTTGAAACTTGTAAATGATAGGAATTACCGAGCTATATAAAATGGGGTAATGCCCATCCGGTTGGCGAATTGGTACAGCTCCCGACACAAATTCATCCATTGCAGCCGCCTCCCTTGCCCAGAAACTCAAAATGGCTAGCAGGGATATAACCCCAGTATCCGTACGAGTGAACATCATGGTTTACCTGTAGTAAGGAAAGAAAACTTTTAATTTTTAATAAGAACAATGTGAAAAATAATTTAAGTAATTAATTGCCAAATTAAAACCTTACGTGTAAATGTTGCTAAAAATTACAATTCATCGATATGAAATAAAATGATTAGGAACTTGGAGTAAATGTACAGAGGAATTTAACAGCTATACAGGGCATCCACCCAACAACTTGCTTCCATTCCATCTCATTTCTAAAACACTTTCCCAGCATCTAGCCACACTACTAGTTGAATGTTTTACTTGGCATGCAGTTGTGCATAATAATATATGCAATGGGAGCATGTAAATTTAATCCTGTGAATCCAACATAGTTGCAGTTAGGCATTTACTTAAATGTATATGAATTGAGGGGTCGACTTTCGTGCTCAATTAGTCTGAACGTACTCACTACTCACACGTTCTTCATTGCCTTGTCGTGTCCAAGCAAATGATGTATGCATAATGCATACTTATAGGTACATATACTTTCATGGGAGTTTTACTCTCCAGATCAGCCATAATACATCTGTAAAAACATGTCGTGTAGATAGAAGTAAAGTGAAAGATTCCTTATGTCCAAAAGACAGTTCATAAAACATTTGACGCTTGCACATATGTTGAGATGTAGGTTTAGGGAAGAGACTAATACACTGCATATAATTTTACACTTCTTAGATTTCTACTACCGTATAGTCCTACCGTAACTTCATCATGGGAAATTGATGTCCCCCTATCCGAAGATCTCTTGCTGAGACGCGAAAGGGTAAGGCTGCGGTTGGTGGTGGTAATACAGCTTCAACAATGCTTCATGATCTGCTGTTTCTCTTGGTTGGTAGTACAGACCGAATCTCTCTCGACTAAATTCCAGTATTGGGTATAAGAATTAAAAAGAAGAGACAAAAAGCAAGCGTTTCCATTATGACGAGCATATATATATATACTGCAGTGGTCTAATAAGTCACCATCGCCATGCACCATTACCATTCAACAAATAAGCTTGTAAACGTAAAGCTAGTTCCTTTCTACTAGTTGCTCAAGTTGCTGCTGTAGTTTAAAAGAAGGGGAGGAATGCGTATAGAAATCGATGCTTTGTTACGGTATTTCTTTCTTGAGGAAGTTCTCCAAACTAATACCAAACGCACAGCACCAAGTGGCGCAGTGTTGGTCACCATTTGTATTTCTCCCATAAGTTACAGTTGGCACAATAACGATGATACACAAGTCCCTTATGTTAATAAGTTGCAGTGATATTTTATGTATGCATTTGCATAAATGACATTAAATGTATTTGTTCCTTTCCCACTACGCTGCTACGTATAACAGATTTATAGATGTATGTAGTTATAAACAATAATTGTAATAAATTCACAGTATCATCAGCAATGGTTTATGAGACGTTGGAAAGACAAAAGAGATGGAACATAGATCCAAATGTCAATACAATTTTAGACAGTTAAACTTTGATCAAGTTAAACATGATATTTGGTAGATTGACATTCAGTGCATCCTCACACTCACACGTTGCGTAGCTTTTGTCTCTTCGCCTCCGCCTGTTTTAATGTCCTGGGTTAAATAAATACAAAAGTTATTTTATTAAACCATCACATATAAGTTTTCAAAAATAAGGC
The DNA here is from genome assembly GCA_027744055.1 of Callyntrura sp. NNG-2020. Classification (NCBI taxonomy): domain Eukaryota; kingdom Metazoa; phylum Arthropoda; class Collembola; order Entomobryomorpha; family Paronellidae; genus Callyntrura; species Callyntrura sp. NNG-2020. The sequence continues at coordinate 12,122 of JAHZNE010007116.1, read as the reverse complement.
TCGGGGCTTTTGGTGGAAATGAGCCATTAGAACATGCTTATCGAGAATGCCAAGTTTAGTGTATATCGGTCAAATGGTTTGGGCATTAGAGGAGGTCAAAGGTAATCATAGATTATTAGTCCTTTACATTCCGCGTTGTGTAAACAATGAGATACTTTAAAAGATTCATTGTTAATACTGCATTCCTTCGTCTCATATTTAAGTCCGTGTTTTAAGGGTTTATTTACACCTGCAAAGATTTAAGTTTTTGAGCTCTTAAATTATATAAATATAAATTCATCATTTTCTTTGCATTGCGTGTGGAGTAGCCGATTTATGATTATATGAGCTTATACTGTTTTTTAATACCGCATGAGATTTGCGGTAGCTGAAAAAGATCGTTATATTTATGACCACTCATAACTGACTTTATTAACCAATAAACATGTAAATCACATTTGCATTTATTTTTGATTGATCTGTTTATTAGAATACATAGAGCATGTTTTAATTGACTTGCACGTATCAACAATAAGTCGTTACAAAGAAATATTACTCATCGCCAGACTGTAAACTTCTAGGTTTTTACATATTTTTAACGAGCTCACCGATCGACCCAAACTTATATATACATCCATATCACAATAAAATAAATCGTTTGAGAGGCATTTATTTTTACTTATTTCACCTACTTTAGGTTTTTTGTGCATAATCGCATATTTAGGCAAAAATCAGCGAATATTTGCATAAATTTGCATTTTATAAACAAATTTGAATAATGGTAGGCATGAAAGATAAAATGTAGTGAACTAGTTACATTTTAAGAACAATAACAAGCAACATACTTTCATTAATCACTCATTTTAGCCACTATAAACTAGTCTTTTCTGTTAATTCAGAATAGTCTTCTATTCTGGGTACATTATTTCTTATTTTAGTTTTCAGCATTTACCTTCGTTTCAAGTTTCGTAACAATTATTTTCTAAATCAAAATTAACTTACATTTAAAACCTTAGCCCATATGCAAACGGAAAATTAAAATATTGCCCAACGACTTCCGTGAAAGTTAAACGCAGTTTTAGTATGGAGAATGCTATCAGGTAGAAGACAAAGTTTTAGTGTGACAAGCCTAAGATATCACGTTGTTGATCATTACGAGAGGAATGTAAATGTAACTAACTGAATTGATGTTTTGTTGTTTTTGTGTAAATATTTCACATTTCTAAGCCCTTGTTTGCATATTTTCTTACCTATTTGACCATTTTTAGGGCATAAATATGCACCTAAAACCTTTATTCATTGCACCTAGAAGTTTACGGTCTGCTCATCACCAGCAAAATCCTTGGCGTGGATTGCAATTAAGCCCTGCTTCCTCTCTCGCACCTAAATTACTAATAATGGTGCGCATGTATGTTCATATGTAACACAACATCGACGAAACGGTACAGTGGAGAATAATATTTTCACTCCAACAGTCACGTTTACATTACATTACCACATAAAGTGTGAAATGTTTTCTGAACTAGAGCTCATTTCCAGTTCGTAATACTAAAGTAACCCACTTGTTCGCTACATGTTGCTACAATTTACTGTCGTAGCAATTATATAACATCAAAATGGGCGAAATTATCATGCTAATATGCATCTTTCTGTCGTCCCACCTTATATCTGGCTCACATGGATCATACAATGCCAAGGAGAACCATGAAAAAGTGATGGGGGCTTTCTCGGAAGTGGTGAATTCATCATTGTTTTATCAGTCCTATTTACCACTTATTTTAAAGTTTCGAGTTCCTGACTGGAGAGTGGATAGCCTCAGACTAAACAAGTCGTTACAATGTGTCAGTGAAGACATGAACCCTTCCACAAACAATTTGTGCCCGATTGCATTTCATTTTGAGGGGCTGTTAGCGCCGCTGGCGCAAACAATGCGTTTCTACAAAAACGTGTTCAGTCCACCAGGTGGAGACTTTTACGAGAAGAATTTCAGCTGTGACAAAATCAAGCCTCATTTTCTTCACTTCTCTGCCCAATTAGGTGGATTACCACCATACCTGAACGAGTTCAGGAATAGATGTCCTTTGGGAAAGAATGCCACTCTGACAGTGAAGAATCTCGCCAATGGCGCCGCTCAACACGCGGTATTGGCGTATGAAAAAATCAAACAGCTACACGATGACACGGCAAAAGAGAACAATAGTACTGAATGGAAATTCCTTGACATGGCTAGTTACGCCGCGCTTCAAAATTCGTACGTATTTTCGCAATATGTGGATTCGGTTCGGTGGGCTAATGCGTTTACATCCTGTCAATCGTACAGACTGGATGTGGGGTTGGTGAGTCCAGTGATGTTGAATGATTCCCTCACAGAATTATCAAAAAGCTTACTTGGTAGCGGATATACGTTCTCGTTGCCGTTTCTCAGTTCTTTGCCACACTATTACAAAATCCCCCTTGTTGACTGCATTCTCACTCTGAGCAGTTTCGGCAGCAGCATTTTTCCGAATGGACGAGGAGATTCGGCGAAAGCTGATATGAATTCTACAGCAAACTTAATTATCCGTCTGCTGATTCCAGTGGTCAAGGTTGGAGTGAACCACAAAATAGTCAAGTTGAACAAAATCCCGTACATTCGCAGAGAGAATAAGGACGATAAAATTTGTGAGATTCAAAACTTTCAACCCGATGATGTGTACCTTGTCGAACAAAATGACACGAAGATTAGTAATACCATAGTTGGCAGAGTGTCACCATTCTGTCTCACCAGCAAATTATGTAAAGTGCCAGAGATATCTCACAGACAAGTTGTGGATCCCTGTGTAACCGGCGTGATCACCAAGAATCATTCACTTACCTCACAGTATTGTTTCTTCGAATGTTCGTCCATGTCTGGTACCATTACCGCTCGTGAGAAAGTTTTCCCCATTTTTACTCAGATCTCTTCGAATAGATACGCTATAACTGGTCTAGCACCAGATACACTGCCATTACTGTTCATACAATGCAACGGGCAAACGACGCACTTGTTTAAACCGAACACGAACGAGGGTGTCATTTTTGCAACGCTTCCATGCAACTGTGAGCTAGCCCATGGTACTAAAAAATATTCCGTTCAGCAACCATGTGATGATCCAATTGGCGTGGAGCATGTCATGGAATTCGGATCACAACGACGTCGTGACGATCCCTATGACTCAATAGACTACTCGGTTGACAACATCGATGCAAAGGATTTCAATCTTACTTTCACGGAAACAACGACTGTCAAGACGCCCCAAAAGGAAATTGATAACAAAAAGCATGCAAAACCAGCAACAGTAGAAGCTAACACAACCAGTACGGCGGCGCCGTCAACTCAAGATGCCCCAACACATCAACCACAGCTACACTGTGGACACGTACTTCTCTGGATTTTTCTCATCACTCTTCTTCTTGTCAATCTACTTACACTTTTAATTTTGTATAAAAATCAAATTGTTAGCTTTAATTTATTTCATAGAGGCACCACCTCTAGTATTTCACGATTAAACAATGAAATCCCTGTGCATAATATGGGCTCTAGGACTAGCCCAATGTAAGGTTTAATACATTTTCTTAGTATTTACGAACCTTTAAAATACAATAAATTAAAAACAATTCTGCTTATTTCCACTATCACATTAATTCATCAGCGGTTAATGCTTTCAGTGTTACATTGAAAACACGTTTGCCAAATGGCGTTATATGAACCTTACATCAAATTAATCTTAAGCTTTGACTTTTGAGTAGGTTTATTCCTGTATAACATGATGGGAACATACACTTATAGTTAGCTGCCCATTTTGCATTTGATTTAGGTTATATACTGCTTTCACTTGCCTTTCACTCAAATTTAGAACACGTCATAGTTGGAAAATAACCTATCGGGGTAGTGTGAGACAATGAGAATTGGACACTAACTTCGTACTACGTACCACGTATGACACCGTGATAACTTGAGCAAACTACAAATGCTTAGGATATCACATTTTGATTATCGGTTTTTTGTAATAGCTTCCTACAACCCTATTCATTACAATCGCATTTTATACCGAGATGCATTGTTAAAAAATAGAAGCTAATTTTATATTGGCAGAAAACATTCATTCATAACAATCAATAAGATTAACACTTGTCTTGACAAAGCGTTGTTTATTTTACACGATTTGAAATCATGAGTTTGTGTAATACTATACATGCACCTGACGTGTCAACGACAATGCTCTTACCCGTTAGTTAATAAAACACAGAAATGCACCTTGTGTTGCAAAATCTCAAATCCCAGTACGCTTCATGCTTCATCATTGATGATCCTTATATATTACTTTACATTTTACATTAGTAGATTTGCATGAAACAACCAATGTTGTTTTTTACTCAAGCGAATGTCAAGTCCCAAATGATGCGGTTGGATTTCAGCAGAGCACAGATATTTGATATCACAAAACACTCCGCTTGGTCATACCTGTCCGAACATTTAAACTAAACTCATGTAATGCAAGTAAAAGGGAGCGCATATGTATTATATTTGTGCATACATTTGATGACCCCTTTCATTGATTGTCTTTCAAATTTAAATATGGACAGTGTGTAAACTCCCCAATTATTTGTAATAAAGCATTAACTATCTAACTAATTAACGTTCGAAGACCCCTGGAGACGCCAAGGAACAGCAAACCCAATTCAAAGTTGACATAAAACCACGTAACAGTCCTGTTTTTACCTCATTTGAGCTCCGGTTGTCATTTAAAAATTAACGGTTGTTCGTAAGCCTGCCTGCCGCAAAAGGGCGCCACCGACACATGTTTACATATTTTTGTAGTCCTTTAGGAAACAACTCAATTACAAAAAATCGTCTCTGTAGACCAGACCGATGTATATCCGAACTACAACGGAAACGATATCTGACCTAAAAAGATCCCTGTGAATCGCATGTGGATCAACCAATTTGGAACTGGATCAAACTTAGGAAAATGATATAACTTTCTGGGAGGTACCTACATACCAAATTTAAATCCATTAAGTCATTTAAAAAAATATGAAATAAACAAAACCTGAATGTATAATTAGAGGTGCATAGAAATCTATGTCTGACAAACACTTTTCTAAACCCTGCAGTTTTTTAGGAGAAGCGTGTAGAGACGGCCGGACGGCCTTACAGACTGAACTAGAAAATTCACTATGTACTACGGTACTTGTACTGTACTGCCTAACAATACACAGTGTTGCGTTGTTGCAAACAGGAACGATTTGTAATATAAACTTATTCATACATTCTCTGTGCAAAATAAAATCGATCGTTAATGCTCATAGCGTGACATTTTATGGAAATGGAACCCAGCTCATCAGGCGATGGCTTCAGCTAGTTGTATTCATTGAAAGTGTTTTTACTCTCCACATGCTCACCGATACTTACAATTAGAATAGAACTTTGAATAGAGTTTACCAGTTTACTCACAATACATACATTATAAACTTCCGGTGCGGTGGTAGAGTAGCAAGCTTTAAGTATTGAATGTAATAAAAATGCTGCAATATACAGAAAATAATTTTCACTCTATATACATTTTAATAGCGAATAGGTACGCTATAATGACATGTTTGAATCACTATCTCTGCCGTCGCTTGTCGTGTGGCGTATCAGTATTTCAATTGAAATCGATTATTTCATATTGTTCCATTCCCGTTTAAAATTTATCGCCAATACACCATACCGTCATCAAAAACCCTAAGCGGACACCTTTGGGTTTGTTTCATTTCAATTTTGGTCATAATTTCCTCTTCTATCCGTGTGTTCTCCACCTATGGATTAGAAAGGGTAATGTCGTATTTATAAAAATAAGGATCCATTTTCCATTTGAATTGTGTGCAAGATCTGTTTGTTTATTCGATTTTTGTTTTAGCTTTACTCGTGGTTGGTGATATCATTTCGTTTTGTTGTTTCGTTTCTAGAATTTAAATTTGTCAGTGTTGCAGTAGTCTGGAACACATATTTCAGGCAAGTTTTTAAATAAATTTGTTTTCGGCGGTTGCCATTATTCCATTGTTTCAAAGCAAAAAACTCAAAATTCTTTACGAATAGAAATTATGTTAAGTTACATTTACAATATTCAATAGAATCAGTGTTTCTGAAACTGTGATGATTACAATACGCATATCCCTCTCTTCACAGCAGACGCCCTTTTCTACTGTTTTCATTTTCCTCGGTCTAATTTTCATGTGTGCTTTAGTGGAGCAACTGATTGATGTCATTTCAACTCACGAAAAAGCAAAATATTTCAGCATGGTTTTAATTGAATGTGTCAAACGCAGGAATGTGCACGCGCGGTATTCATCAAAGGAATTCACTGCCGCACCAGCTATTGAAAAATGAAGCTATAAACGTACATAATGGGAGCTAACAGCACGACACACAGACCCAATCGTGTTATGGCATCAAAACGTTTTGGAGAAGTAGTACTGACGATTATTGTGCTATTTACGACATCCTCGTCGTCTGAGAAGAGCGAAAATGTGCCACCCAATCCGTATTACAATGCCGATCATGTTTTCGTTTCAGGAAGAACAGTAGAATATATGCCAGATCCCATTTTCTATGACACGTATGTTCCCATCATCTACCAAATTCCCATTCCTAAGCATACAGATACAGCACTACGGCTAATCTGGGGTGAAGCTCAATTATGCTCAAAAGCAACCCAAGGAAAATTATGTCCCATTGCTTATCATCTCTTCAAAGTTATTAAGAAGCTGGGAGATGACATGGGCTTCTGGAAACCGTACTACCTCAATCACACAGCATCAAAGAGGGAATCTATGAAAAAGCGAACCGGATTTGAAGTGGTTTGCAATGAAATTGCGCCCCACTTCTTCCGTCAGTACACGAGCAAACTCCAGTTAAAAGCTTACGAAACCGCCCTCCACGCTTGCAGCAGAATACCTCAAGAAATCAAAGTACGTACGTCTAGCGAAAGCTGGGTCGTTGACAAAACCATTTATTACCAAATACTGGACAGCTTTAAAAAGACATATTTTAATAACTTGCCTCAAGAAGGGAACGTCGATTGGGCCATAACCATGAATACGTACGGCTCTGTTCACGGACTGCTTTTGACAAATCACGTGATGGAAAGTGTCCGGCTTGCCAGCGCAATGCGTATCTGCCAATCTGGCATAATTCCGCAAACCTTTGTCAGCATTGAAATGCTGACGGAGGCATTGCAAAGTGTATCAAAAAATTTAACGCGATGGGGCTACCAGCTGGTGTATACCAATCTCGTGCAAGATATTGAAGAATACTACAAACTGCCTTTGGCAGACTGCACATTTACTGATGACTATACGTTTGTGATACGCGTCCTCGCTCCAACAAAACGAGTGGAGATTTCGCACAGATTGATAGAGATCAACACAATACCTTTCCTAGAGGAGCTTTCCAACACGTCAGGCATTCCAGAGAGACTGTGTCGACTCAAGCTTCCTGCGTCAAAGCTAACGCTAATTGAGACCAATACCGGATTACTACTGGATACGCGCTGCGAACCTAATCAGCTTTGCAAGACATCAGAGGTTTCAACAGTATTTGAAAATGATGCTTGCACGTCATCCCTGCTTACGGAAAATCGTCAGTTAATCACCCATACATGCAAATTCTCTTGCTTCCCCATCGACTCCGTTGCACTCCCGCTGATACGACGAATTGCGTCAGATACGTATGTTGTTGTCGGAAGCGCCAGTACAAAGATCAATCTCAACTGTTTCGACAAGCCAACCGAGATGATACAAATTCCGATGAAAAATGTTGGAGCTTTGAGGATTAAATTGGCGTGCAATTGTCATCTTTTGTACTCCAATCATGTCTCGTACAGACCAAGGTACCCGTGCGGTAAGAAAACGGAGATGGAACACATCCTTCCGTACCACTGGTACACCAGTGAGCTCAATGAGACGTTGGAAAAATATGAAAGGGAGTTTGAGGATGGCAATTTTACAGGATCAATTTCCACGGGAGATGCTGATAGAATTGGCAACATTACCGCACCCGACTATCCTGCAACCGTGGAGGATGACCAAATAGAAAAATCAATTGAGAAGCAAGAAGAAGAGTTGGGAAGACGATTCTTTCCAAAACATGAAGTTGTAACAAGGAAGGTGGTGGCAGTTTCTTGTGACGGAGTAATGATCCACCTGTACATTTTGTGGGCACTTGTCATTGCTTTGGGAGTAGCAACTGCGATACTGGGATATCACGTAAGGAAATTAACCAAATGGAGACAAACGCAATCGTACAAAGAAACCAGGGTCTTGTACAGCATCCCGGAATCAGATGAAAATAAGATTGTAAATAAATTTTAACGATTTGTCTATAAATTAATGCTTACATAACATAACAGCTTATACTTAATTCTTCCATCATTACAAATTAATTTGTTTGGCCAGTTCTTAGTTAAAACATTATTAAAATCATGATTGGCATAATTAGTGCAAATGCTTTGTGTATATATTTCAGAATCGTGCAGGTTTGGGAGGCACACGTGTGGCTTGGGAATCATTTTATGACTTATTCACAGTTCACTAAATTACATATCACTTTGTAAAATACGCTTTATAATTTCAATTTTTTTTAAACCGAAACAAGCAACTTCGGGCTATTATTGAAACCTGATCAGGAATCACTATTGTACCAAAATGATGGAAGGAGGTATTTAAAATGTTGAAATGTGTGCAAAAACCAAACACAGTCTGCTGGATTACAATGGGTCTTCTTTCAAATAGTTTTTCTGCTATTTCTTTCCTTTTACTTTTCTCCTTCTTGTAATTTCTTCGTTTTCCTATTATTGCCAGTATAGATACTCGCTATGCCACATCAGGTATATCACAGTCACAGTATTGGGTTAAATTTTAAAAAAACAGCATGTAGTATGGCTATGTGTATATTAATGTATGGATTATGGAGCTCCAGACAAGCTTTAAATTTAAGTCGCGCTTACTATATCGTAACTGCAGTAAATTATGCATACCAGTGTAACATTTTTCGAACTCCATAGCTTTGTTATTTGTGTTTTCCGGTAGAAAATATTAATATAGCTTCTTTAGTAGCATAATACGCCATTTTACAAGTTTTTAGGAATAAAAAAACATTACAATTTATAGTTAGAACAGTCAATGAGACGAGTGAGATGTTAACTTTATCATTACACATATACAATTTAGTTTATGTTATTTTACATACAGAATTCGTACAAACTTTAACAGTGTAAGCGAAAGCAATACAGTTGTCCACCGTTTTACTGATGCTTTCGAATCATAAACTACAAATTAATCTAATTCAGCAAATGGAGTACGCCCACATCTTTTGTAACATGTAACAAGTGGCTTCAAGATGTGTTTTCTTCGTGGCAAATAAGTACAAGAAATAAATGCTTGCCTGCATATGTCACGTGACCTTTCGTTCTCTCCCTCTCCTTAGCACTCTGACTGACTGCATTTTTCTCCTTATAAGCTGTTGTTTTTGGATTGCATATTGTTAACAAACGACACAAGTCAGTAATAATTCTCTTTTCAGAACATTGATTCTGTTATTCACCATATAACCGTACATCATTATTAGGAGCATTAGGAGTATCAGCTCTCTATTCTTAGGCAGAACAAAACTTTATAGAGCCAAAAAAGAAAAGGAAAACCATATCGCTTTTTTGTTTTTGTTTACACGTCAATAAGTGAAAATTTCCATAATAAATACGCAATACCTACGCATCTTTGATTATCAAAACCAGAAAAAATTTAATATAAACTCTTATCCAATAGTAATCATACGTCACATAGTTTATTTTCTGGAAAATACAAAGTACATTAAATTAAAATAATATACGCTGTTGGAGGGGGCGACGCCTTTTATTTCTCTGTTATGTACCGCCATGTCCGTCAATGATAAAGAAATTGATAGGGCTGACAAAAATAACTTGCATGACAAAGTAATATGTGTGTACTTTTTTAAAACTAAAAATAATAATTTTTGACACAAAATACAACACGCAAAACATTTACTACATTTTGTCTATTGAAGAAATGTGTGTAATTGATAAGATATGTGTGCATTAAAAACCCTGGCTTATAATATGAATTTAACGGCATTTATTGGTTTTATCTAGTAAATAATTTTTATATAAGCAATTAAAATGTAAATAATATTATGCCAGCATTATTCCCTTTGTATTAAACGTAACATTCTTAAGTCACGTTGGTACAATCCGCTCACACCACATCTTCGTGTGATTCTTATTATCCTACCAGTCGGTTCACATAATATTATTTATTAAAGCTGCATTTTGAAATAAAAGTATTCGATAACCTATAAATGACAATAATTACTATTAGTTTTCCCAACTGCAAGATAAAATGGAAATTTTGTATGAGGCATATCTATCTGTACCTACCAGTCAACATGTTTACGTATTACCATATCTGTATAAAAGGTAAAACAAACAGAAACAACCGTAAAGATAGTGATAAGGATAGGTCCTGCGTCTTCTACTGACCAAAGTGTAAAACCATATTTGCTTTAACCCAACACGGCTTCTGGAGCGTAGCTAATTACCCAATATCATATTACTCCAAGTAGACATCTGTAGAGTAGAAATCCTTCATCTGCACAAAATGAATGAAAAATTTAATGTTGGATTACCAGATGAGTGGAGATGAGTTATATGAGTGATGTACCATTTGGTTGGAAAGCCATTTAAAACACTTACGTCTAGTCCAGACCAAGTCATAAAGTCAAAAATTTCCCAATCTTTCCTGAATCACAGGAGATGAGACCTGGCTAGCGTTACACATGAATACGTGTGTAAAATACTAAACTAAAACTACTTATACCTATGCTTCTGTATAATGTACCTAAAGGGGTGAAGATGAGGTTATCATTCTTGGTATATTTTACAGTTCTGCGGCTAATTTTAATCCACTTGAGAAGCAACGATGAAGAAAGATTGACATTTTGGTAACCTTCGAACAAAATAGGTTGTACGCTTAGTTGTATTTATGTAAACAATTTCCCGACCTGCCTTGTAAACAAGGGAAGTGCGTTCTCGCTGAAGAAAGGCATCGCTTCCTCCTCACTTGATTTTCATCATTGGAATTGATCATATCTAAGACAATCAGTTAAAAGTTAAAAGTTGTTTAAGCTCTGTCAAGCAGAATTACGTGGGTGAGGCTATCATGAGTACAGTGGATAAGTCCTATCTTCCTCAATACATACAATATGGGCAACAATCAGACTATTCCAAGTTGGACAGTGAAAGTACGGATAAAGTCGGTGTTGCGTGTAAAGATAAAGAAGTAATCGTGTTCCCAACAATAGGCGGTGGCGGTAGCAATTCCGGAGACAAATCTTACCAAGACTCGATTTACCCTCAATTAATCAATTCAGCGAGAAGCATTGACGCCAATGCGAAAACACCTTTGCTAGCAAACAGAAAGAAATCTGTTGTTGTTACAAAAGCCAATTACTTGGGAATTTTTCTAGCTTTCATTTCCGGAGTGTTTTTTACATTATGTTCCGGAACAGTAAAGTATCTGACAGACGTCGATCCAATGGAGCTTCTCATTTTTCGGTCACTTTTCCAGGTAAGCGTGATTTTTTGTAATCAAAATGAAGTCCACAGCGCCACGATATTTATGAATGACTGTTACAGATACATGCCACGTGGATACTCAAATTAATTGGATATGACAAGTTACACGAAAATGCACTAGCAGCAGTTTTTAATTACAGAGAAAGGCAACCTTGCTTTTGACGACTGACAACTAATCATTTTTATGGAATAATTCTAGATTGGGGTGACACTTCCCATTGCATTATATCGGAGAGATAATCTCCTGGGACCAGAGGGCTCCAGAGCACTTCTCTTTTTTCAAGGTGTGGTTGGCGGAACCACTCTTGTACTTCTCTTTTACTCTTTTAGATTGCTGCCTTTAGGAGATGCTGCCACCATCATATTCAGGTATTATCTACAACAGCCTCTTAAACTGATAGTAAAATTGTATGCCGCATTCTTAGACTTGCAAACAGATATGATCCCACAACAAATTTCAGATACGGTATGATGCGGATATGAATCTTCAGA
>JAHZNE010007115.1:0-13733 GCA_027744055.1 Callyntrura sp. NNG-2020 | reverse complement strand
TGCTCTTCGTAGTTTCTCACCAAGGTGGATTACACCGTTTTATTTTTATTATTTCTCTTTATTCCGCAATGTACATATGTGTGTGATGTTTTTGATAGTTCCAACATATTTACTTTTCGATTGCATCCTGTGTGGAGGGCACAAGGCAACGCTGGTTCTACTCTGACAATTTTTTAGTTCTTCTTGCGGAGTATATTTACTTAATGTACGAAATCACTGGTTGAAAGGGAGAGAGAGGGGAGGGAGAGAGAGGTAAGTCTGGTAGGAACGCTAGAGGAAGCACAGTAAAATGCTTTCTGAAGACAATGTTTTACGGGAGTATGAGGAAAGAATGAGTATTTTCTCTTCCAGCAAAGAAACGATCGGATTCGAACAATAATAGTAGCTCAACTGGTAGGCAATGTTAAGAATTCTCATTCCTAAGCGAATCCAACATTCTCTTTTTTTCGAATTGTTGTACAAACCCTATTTAAGAATAACCCGCGAACCTGTAATGGCACTGCGTCAATTTACAATGGAAAAATGGCAGTTTCTTACTGCCTCCCGTATATAATGGCTAACTGCGTGTGCATTTCCTTTTTTCCCCGATACACTTGTAACTTGAGTGAGCTTGGGAAAATGGAAATGTGAGTGTGTGCATGTGAGTACACATATATCCGAGTGTGTATGTGTTTAAACAACAGGCGTATAAGTACGTCGTTGTGAGTATAAAACAAGATTAGAGAAAGGAATACTAGAGTTGACAGAAGGGGGTCTTCTTAGTAAGTGCAAGTGCTGCCAGTGGTAGCAGCGCCACTGTTACAACAACTACTTCTGGTGCTAGCACCACCACCACCACCACTGTATAATGGCACTAATAATAATGGGAAAGAGGGAACAACAAAAACAGCCGCAGCAGTAGCAATTGTAACAAAGAAAAAGACGAACGGGTTACAAATGAAGAGAGTTGGCTGCCACTACTCAAGTCTATATATGGATGTAATGGAAGGTGATAGCGGCCGTAAAAATAAAATAATAGCTTTAGCTGACACTAATGCAACGGCAAGGCACTACGGCTAAAACTAATAAGGGCTACTTTTTCCACTAGCACCACCACCACCACCACCACCATCACACCACACACACCATAACTAAAGTAACTAGCAACAAGAACAAATTAGTCTTAAAAAGCAACCAAAACATAAGGCAAAAAACGAAAGCCACACTACAACTCTCTGACGAAAATCCCTCTTTTTGTAGGAAAGGCACAGGAAATCTACTTATTGTATAACGAGAACGGCGCTGGAATAAAACGAGAGGAAGAAAACAACAATATGTAAGTATTTACATGTATGTGGTCTCTCTATATTTTACGTAATGGTTATAACAGGGTTTTTCTTAAAAGGGGCTCCGGATATGGATAAATAGCTACCTATCGCTACGATGCATGCATGTAGAGAGACTACAGGGAGAAATACTGGTAATTGTGAAAGTAAACAGATGGATTGTTCCAAAGGTGCTACGATCCAGAATCCAGACGTACGCCTGATAATGTGTGTATTTTTTTTGTAGGCTTTTGTAAAGCGTGTTGTATTGACGCTGTTATAGGCTCATGCATGAAATGAACAGTTGCAATATAGTGGCCGTGTAGCATACCTAGTTTCGTATTGCATAGTTATTTACTTGACGCATGTATAATCTCCCCACACAGCGTGCTTCGTGGTGGTTAGTTAGTAAAAAATAGAGAAGGAGAGAAAGAAAGAGCTCGGCGAGTCTTCAAGATTTCCCTTTGGCAGCACCCTTGGTGGTTTCCTTTAAGTTTCTTTCTTTCTGGTATAGTGGTAGTAAATAAGAGACGGGCAGAGAGGGAATGTCTATACGTTTTTATGTGTGGCGTCCTCCTAAATGGTGAAATCTCTAAATAAGCTCCCCAAAAACTTGATCGGCTGTATAGAGAGCCATGGGTATATTGTGAGTTGGGAGAGATTGTCGTCATTTCTCTTTCTTGAACTTATTAGTGGTGTTGTGCAAGATGCGGTACCCCTCTCCGGCGTTTTTATTTTATACCTTATGTGTGGCTTTGCGCAAGGAGGCTTTAGCCTGTTTCAGAAAGAGTTAGGTCATAGTGGTAGTAGTAATATGTAGTCGGAGAAACTACTTCCTCTTTTTCCCTCCACCATTATTATTATTATTATGCTGATACGTCTTTTCCTCGCAGAGGAAGAAAGGAAGTGGGGAACCCAGGAATTTTGAAAATGTAGAGGATGAAACCGCTAGGTTTTGGTCACTCGCAGCTCGCTTATTGCATATATTTGGAAAACAGGCAGAGCAGAAGGATTAGATACCTTGGAGGTTGGGACGCTTTTTGCTGCCATGCCGTTGGAATGCGCTCCTGCAGCGTTACAGAAACAAAAGAAAAAGGAGGAAAGGAACATGAAAAACAACAACAGAAGCAGAAATAATGCCGTCAGAGTATGTAGTCGTAGTAGTCGCATAATATGTATAATCTTTCAAGATTGTCCGGTGCGTGGCCACAAGTAAAAGTCTGTTGTTGATACTTCTATTATTACGGCAATAGAAGACAAGTAGTCATGTCGCTCGCTATATATGTACCCGGTAACCAACCGCAGACCCACACACTGCAAAGTTGGAAATATGTAGTCTCCACTCCCTCAATGAGCGGACTGGTCATAGTCGTGAACATTCTCTGCGGACAACTGGTTTAAATCTTTTCTCTTCCCTGGCTTTCCTCTGGAACTAGCAGATACTTTGTTCTCTCCACATTTTGATTTTCTCTTCTCTTTAATACGCCTGCAAAACATGTATGCATATTTGTACTACAACTTGTATTACAATGAAACGATGCTTCTCGTAATCCACAGTACATTTCTGCCCCTTTGCTTTCAATCTGGCCAGCGGACCGACCACAATAGCTCAATTGTCTTTATGCAAAGATCCTTATATAACTGCACGAAGAAAGCGGCCACACGGAAGAACTTTACTATGCGAAGAAAAAGAACAGGCAGGCAGGCAGGCAACGAAGCAAAACTAGAATACGGTACGGCGGTAATAGGGAACCGGCACGTACAGATAAAGTGTACACAAAGAAATGTCTAGTCTTTTTTTATTTCTTGAATACATGTTATTAGAAAAGCATTTGTTTTCTTGCAGAACTTTCTCTGCCCAACTTTCCCTCTGCAACAGAAGGAACAGGAATTTGTGTGTGTGGTCAGCTGTGGGAAATGGGAACATAATTTTTCGATATGATGTTACCGTAGAACTTTATCAGATACAGCACACGCTAAGAATTACCGCTTGTACCTTTCCTTACGACGCTACGAGACATTACTGCGCTGCTGTTCGATTGGAATATTCACCTGTCAAAACATCTGAAAGCCTTTTCTCTATCAATATTCCTCCATTGAAAACACATCTTGAGGCTGAAGAAAGGATATAATGTGCAACGTGACGAGTCTGTGCAGGTCTGCCACTGCCACCACCACCACCACCACCACCTAATTACCAACAATGCAAACAAGCCTCGCTTCACTTTGCACGTTCCCAAAGAGTTGTGCGTTTTAAGACCTTTTTCAGTTTTAGCAGTCTTGCTTCCCTTTTCCTTTCAGGCTTCAAAGACTCCTATCGTATTGTACTTATATGTCTCTCTGCCTTTTCAACCCTCTCCTGAAAACTATTTCTCCTATTACCACCTCATGTACAAATGTGAATGAATTCTTGTTCTTGTTAAACAACAGAAAGGCAACTTTTCCAGAAAGGAAACAAAAAAAACTTCAGTGGTGAAGGTGAAATGTTTTGCTTCTCTCTCGCGGTCTCGTTCCTCTTTGATTTTCCTTTTATGATGTTCTCCTTGCGGTTGAGGTTTTCTAGGTGACCTCTGTGAGATCCATTTAGTGGGAATGGAATATCCCCTCGAAGACAAGCTGAACGGTAGAAATACAAGTACAAATACGACTCTGCCTCTATTATTATTACGTTTGTTTCAATATTACTTTCGAGCAAGAACAAGAGATGAAGGGCTTGTGAGAGTGAGTATGTATGTTTTGAGCAGTAAAAAGGAGCTGCCTGACGCTGAAAAGCAATTCTTCTATCCAACCTGTCAAATGAGTTCTTAAGATGACTCTATCTTTTCACAACTCACCAGGACTATTGCTTTTTCCGTTGTCCGCAATTCTAATAATATCACCGAAATATTCGACTGGTGCTCGTGGTACAAGCCCAAGTATTTATATATACAGATTTACATGATGTCGTCAATTGGTGTGTGTGTGTGTGTACCAGCATGTAACGGTAACGTGTAAGTATGCTATTGCTATTATTGCTACTATTATTATTGGTGTATACGGGAAGTGAGTCTATACCACTTGTCACCATCTCATACCTACCCTTCCTATTATTACATGAGCTTTTATCTCTATTCAAAGTTCTCTTCTCCTTCTGTGGTAAAACAAGGAAAACACTCCAATGCCTTGACAAAAACTTATCTTGCTTACGAAAATCTTAACAATGTTCTGCCCTCTTGTCGCCTTCCCCTTATAATTTCTCCTGGTTGGAGGCTATATAGCACTTGGTCTCCGTGCTACAGCTGGGGAGCCGGGTACGTATATATTAATAAGTGAGGAGAAAGCGGAGCAAGTGCCTACTTACCGTGAAATCCGGGGCTTCTTGTAGAATTCCTTTTTCTCTTCTAGTTGCTCAGTTTGTGGAACATTTTACTCTTCATTCATTAATGATTTCGGCAGTTACACACTTCAGCAGCTTGTTATGATCAGAAGCACCATTTGCGTTGGTTTCCCTGGTCCTTCAGCCGACGGCTTTCCCGTTCTCTGGGAGAGAGTATGTATGTAAGAGAGAGAGAGTTTATAGGAAGCAAGCAGGAGTTAGTACTGGTTAGAGTAATTTATCTACGCGGTATAATTATCATCAGTAGACTGTCTTCTAGACCAGAAGGTGATAATTTAGTTAGGTACACAAAACGGAGAGTAAACTGTCTGCCACGAGGTTTACCATTACTTAAGAACAAATTTCACTTATATTGTCTTTATTTCAACTCCATCTGCTTTAGGGTTTTGTTGCTTGAAGCATAAGTTACACAAAGGTGAGCTGTGCAGATTCGTTCATCTTGACTTTAACTATTTCGTGATATCCCTCGCAATGTGAATGGAATTATTATCCCTCTAACCGCTACGCTCCGCTCCTCGCTCTCCCACGTCTATTGTTGTGTTCTGTGAGTGAAATAAATGAAATGGAGGTTTTGTAGTGGAAACTCGGGGTAGTCGCAAAAAGGAAAGGACAGTATAGCGTGAAGAGTTAAAAAAAATGAAGGAGTTGGTCGACTTTCAATCCTTTTTCTCCAAAACGTGATCAAGAGGATTGGATATGTAACCATAAATTGGACAGAGTTATTTGTCTTTTATGGTTCGACCAAAGTAATTACGGCTACTGTATTTAATTGCAATCCATGAATGCAGTAAAACTATGTCGAAATGCCTCTAGCTAGCTTCTCGATGTGTGCAAGAAGGTTTTAAAAAAGTTTTTATGACGAGAGGAAATGTGGCAAAAACAAGCCATTAAGGCTGGGGTATGTGGAAAGGATGATGATGCTGACGATGATGATGATGCTGACGATGATGATGATGCTGACGATGATGATGATGATGATGATGATAATATAACTGTTTCTAAATAAAGTTGGAGTAAAAAAGTTTTATGCTTTAGAGTGCCACCAGAAGCCTGCTATTCCTCGCTTTTGATGACTCTCATGTCACCGACATTCTTAGATTATTGCAACGTAACGAGGCCACTAATGTGGCATTGTGAATCTGAAGAAAAAATTGAAAGGAAAAAGCACATGTTCACTTCCCATCCTCAAACACACATTTTTTCTGTGACTACCTTTCCCTTTCCTACACTACCAAAATATATTTAACAAACTATGTTTGTAGAAGCTGAAAAAGAGGCACCATGAGAGAGAGAGACTTACCAAAAAGAGGAATGTCGTCACGTTTACTTACTCACACTTACAGCTTTCCTTCACGTGCTTCACCTCAAATTGCTAAACTATGAGAAGCACCTGCTTTGTTCTGATCTCCTGTAATATACGCGTACTTAAGTGATCACACGTATTATTTGCAAAAACTATATAAGGGAGAAATTTTCACTGTCATGTTTACTATTTACACAGGGCTATGTGTGCCGAGAAAATTTGAAATTTCCACCAGCAAATAAAAATCACAACCACGCTTTACAGTAAGTCCCCTGACTACCACCACCACCACCGCCGCTTCCACTGAAGAAGGAAATCTGGCTGCCCCAGCCAGCTAAAAAGGACGATGATTCATCTCGATGAATACTAATAAGACTCACTAAAAATGAAATTATAAACTGCGTTGGGGGAGAATAAATCAAAGAAATAATAATAATAATACTAAAGAGGGTCGAATTCTCTACTTTAAAATCACGCTGACAATAATGCTATACAAGGAAACCGAATCGACCAAGAAGAGGGTAGACTGTCGGTATTATATTTTGACGTAAATACACAGTGGGAGAGCGTTGCTGAGAAACCGACAGAGCGGTAGTAGTCATGGGAATGGGGAGTTTGTATTGTCAATAATAAATACAAAATATCTTCGAATTGAATGCGTTTTCACTGTCTTAAGTTTTAACAACGTGTAGCTAGATGAAGCGGAGCAGGGTAATCTGCTACGTTTGTCTTGCCAAGGAGGAAGAAGTCTGTCCCAAACTTGAGAGAGAGGACGAAGGGGAATGAAAGTGGAAATAGAAAGAGAGAGCCGTAACACGAGAGAAGGGAAGAGAGACAGAAAGAGAGAGAGCACACACACGAGAGAGTGCGTCTTATATGGTGGAAAAGAGGGAGAGAGGGAGTTTGAGGAACAGGGAAAAAATGGAATAAACTGGGTGAGTAAGGCCAATGATAACGTATAAAGTTGCGGCGAAATAAATGGTAGTAGAGAGTGACTCGTATCTTTTCCGGCTTGAAAGGTTAAAAAGAGGGAAAGAGAGAGAGAGAGGAAGAAAAGCAATGACGAGAATGTTGGATATTTGTAGTAATAGTAGAGAGTGTAGCCACACGGCAGAGAGGAAGGTTTTGTTGGTACTAGACAGCTCGACGCCTGATGTAGCACTAACACAGAAGACACTTGGTGGAAGCAGATTTTGAGGCTTGTTTTGTTTTATCCCAAGATTTGCTCTCTGTGTGTCTCCACTTCTTTATCCATCTCGTCGTTTACACAAGGATTTCCTATATTTTGAAGCCGTTTTTTTATTTTCCAGTTTGAAACTCACTTCTGTATCTACTGAAGCCATACACTTAACGGAATATGTGCCGTATGTGTGTGTGTCTGTATGTGGACTGTGGAGGCAGAAGGCTGGTACTTTCTTGAGCAGAAGGAAGACTGGTTTCTTTTTCTTTTTGGTATTTTCGTTGTTGGGCGTTTTTATGTTACGATAACACATTGCGACATGAGTTCGTTTAAAATAATCCGATGTATTTTTATGTGAAATTAAATGCAAGAAGATTGTCACATTTGTAGCAAATGCTTTCTTTGCCAGATTAAAATTCCACGGGACTAATTAAACTGTCTAGTTGAATGCATGTAGTGTATTCGATTCTATCAAGAAAATGGGAGGAGACTGCATGATGACGCCGTTAGGGAAAGGACTGCAGTAGCAATAATAATCGGAAAATAGGTCGTATTCTCTTTTTCACATAGGTAGGTACGTGTATACATAATACAAAGGCGCGATGTTTTTTACGATTTTTCTTTTAATAAAATGAAAAAATTCGTTTTTAATCTTCCATGTTTCCCGCTCTCCTACTTTATAAGTCGTATTTTATTAGTCGCAGAAGGGAAATACGTAAGATGCTGAGAAACAATATTAGTTCGTGGTTTCGTCTTGTCATTTTTTATTGAATCTGCTCACAGCTTTCTCCGCCTTGCAAGATCGCGTCATTCTTGTTGTTTCAGAGCACACTGAGCATGTTGTCACCTTCAGCAAGAAAAAAAACGTACACCAGCCCGGTTAAGTAGAAGCGTTTACACGGAACGGAGCGTGTTCTATCTTCACCCACTTTGTACATGTCCCATGTATGCCATTACATGTACACGCTTTTCAGTGGTCACTTTCCCCAAGAACGGTCAATCCAACTGCAACGAGTGAACTGTATGGAAAATACATGTTCAGCTTCCAGATTAGTGCTTTTCTGGTCCAGCACTTATGTGAGTTTGGTCAAAAGCAGAGACTTTAGAGGTAGGACCTGATCTATTTTTTAATAATGTGACCGGAATCCCATCTACGCTACTGTAAAAGGCACGCCACAACACCAGAAGAGGTCAAACTTTTAAACTGCTGCTGCTCGAGCTATATTTTCACTAAACCGCAGCATATTTACCATACCACGACTACTGCCACCACCGAGACTTTCTTCCTACATTGTTTAATATCGCTCAAAAATGAACTGGATTCACATAGACGTTAGTAGGTGAAACCTTTTATGTGTGTATTTGTTTATGTTTGGACTTACTTGAAAAGTAAACGTATGAAACGGTGTTCCCGTAGAAAGTAAGCGAAAGTGGCAGTCGGGAATGTGTTAACTTAGCTTGAGTAGAAATGATTTCCCTCCGATATTTTCGTGTACTTTTTTATGTTTACTATTATCAAAGCCCTGGGTGTGTGTATCGGTGGACAGGTTAGGTAAAAGTAAGAAATGCAGTCATTTTTGTGCCTGGCACAGCCGTGCTCCTCTTTACTGTTGTGTACTTGCTTCATACTTGGAATCGGATGGATGGAGTTCCTTCCTTGGCTTAGGAACGTTATGATCGCTCTAGCTTTGGGCACTGGCTCATACGTGCATGCTTTCATTCATGCCTCAATTGTATTATAATCCATTCTCATTGTTAGTATATGCATACACATATACACACACATTCTACGTGAGCACTGTCAATGGTTAGTCATTTAAAAGTAGAGAAGTGGAATCTCAACTGCCATAATGCCATAATAGAATGGTTTGGGAGAAGTGGTAGGAGCAGCAGCAAGGGACTGTCGAGCTTCACAAGAGGTTTTTGTTAAAAATTCTAATGTTTTGTGCATACGGACTTTTATACATGCATACATCCACTCCTGCCTGTATGTACTTACAATAACCGAATTCGTTCAGTTGTTTTTATAACGATTTTTAATATCCCGATATTATGCTCCAGTATCAAAAGCAATTCTGAATGAAACTAGTGAGCTCGTTTTTGTGTGTGGGACTCGTGCTTTTTATATGCATGAGTGTCACATTATGGGTGCATGAATGTGATTATCAGTTGAGTGTATTAGAGGAGAAGGGAAGTGAGAGAGAGAGAGAAAAGAGGGTAAAATGTTGCGTGTATATGTTTGTAAGCACGCAACAACAGGACTGCGACTGATTGTGGTGTGCATACGCTGAGTAGAACTGGGGAATGTTATAGGCATGCATGGTGGGGAAAATGACGAGGGTTGGAACTTAGTAAAAGCAACACATAGGAAATAAATTGTGTTCGGAGAAAACTGTTTTCCTTTTGAGCGTAAAACTGTAAGAACCTCCAGCGAGACCGAGACATACAAACGAACCGTGGCTAAGCAGATTGCAAGCTTACAAGTTAATCTGTGTTTTAACTACTAAGGTTCATTTACGAAATAAAGTACGAACATGCAAAAATAATTTTTTACAAAAGCCTATGTCGGTATCCAGATGGTAGTTATGTGGTGTAGGCTTTGTTGCCCATTTTCTTACCGTTAAATTAAACGTAAAATTCTGTTTAATGTTGTACTTTTCTGGGTAGTAAAAATATGCACAGATTTTTAATACTTTTCGCTGATAAAAAAGTTAACGCTAACAGGCAAAAAAAACCACATTTTCCTATCCAATATTCGCCGACGAGTTTTATGATAAACGAAATAAGGAAAAAATGGAGATACAGGGGAACGGAATTTAATTTATGGAATGGACAATTTTTCCCGGAAAAAAACTTTTTTTCCTGCATAGCTCATCTCACATTGCTGGTTCTCGCTGGCATTTTTATATTTATTTGTAGTCTGTAGCTACCAGCAGCAGCACTGTTTACAAGGAACGAAGAAAATTTAATAAACGCCAGAATGTTACTAATTGTAAGTTGTAGGAAAACCAAATGTCTGTTTGTTGGGGTTATGGATGCAGGAAAATAATACCTAGTATTGACAATAATATACTGGCTGCCAACGCAAATAATGCAAGTATTGTAGAATGTGTGCGCTATAACTATTCACACAAGATGGAGGGCTGTGGAAATTGTAGTATAATTTCTCCACAATTTTCTCTTCGCCCTGCCTGCCTGTACCATTTTATACGTGCTATGCAAACTGAATACACTGACTGGTGGGGAAAGTAAAGGTAAGAACGTTAATTCGTGATAGCATCGCTAGCATCGGTCACGCGGAGACATCGCGTTGCATAAGCATACACACATATGTAGTCGAGTTTAACAAATATTTTGTGCTTCTGCATGTACCTGTACTATATAGCGCATTCGCATTACACAAGTTGTACTGTGGTACTCTTACCATGTTGGTGTTTGCGTCGACCCGTTGTCAGACATAAAACAGGAAACAAGGTGAAAAGTTTATAGCAAGTCAAATAAATGGCTCGCCAAGAAGAAAACAATATTTTTTGTTTTGGCCAAAGTTAATAACCATAATAATGACGTCAACAACATAAGTTTTAGTAGTAAAGCTTTATATATCCTAAAAAAATATCTGTTAAATCCGCAATGTAACTTCTTGGGTTGTAATAAATCCTGGATTACTGCACACGTAAACTGAAGGATTCCTAAAAAAAATGTCTATTTTATTTCTATGCTGACTGGTAATCTAAATTAGGTTTTTCTAAAGTGATTCTAAAATTGAATGTCTGCCATGGAAATAGAGAAAATTCGGACAATTTTGCCAGTTTGAGAAAATGTGGAGAACGTAACACGGATAACGTAAATGGGATTATATTGCATCAATTGTCAATTTACTGGCTCCTCGACGCTAAGCTAATAGATTTCTGTAAATTTTTATGGTGGATTTATTACTCATAACTTCTTCATTACTTGGGTTTTATAAATAGCTCGGGGTTTCAACGTTTTCTCCTGGGTAAGCTAGGAATCGATTAAAGTTTTTATTGTTCATTTACCACTCGCTAAGATTACTTGTCCGGTAGACGTTCGTGTCTCACTTTTATTTTTAATGCCAAAATTCCATCTTTATAATATTATTATCTGTATTGGACTTATTGGATTATTGGATTGTCCTTGTCAGCCTTGATAGACACATAGAAACCGGTAAAGGGCTACTGTCAGAGGTATATAATGAATTAAAAAAGCTCGTACATTTATAATGCAGAACCGGTCTTTATTTTTTTTTAATAACCATTGTATACTGTTTTTCGGAAAACCATATACTTCGACATTTTTACTGATCCTCATTCTGATAAACATCTCAGTTATGATATACCTCAATTCATGGCAAGAAAGGAAAGGAACTTTGTGGTCGCCCTAAAAGCATAAAAGGTAAAAAATTAGAGACACCCACACTACTAGGTCAATTTTCAAAGTTGTCAAAAGTGACTCATTTTTCTACCTCCAGGGGGCACCGCGGATATGCGGTTATACATAGTCTCAATCTTTAGGCTCCTTTAAATACCGTCCTACTAGTGTAGTGGTTGGGGTGGTAGTCAACTACCTGCGTTCTGGGAAAAGGGAAGAATGATAACAGCTTACAGCATGTAAGTTCTGAATGTAACATGATACGTGATAGTTTGTAATTGTGATGTTAGTCGATCTGAATTAACCAAACCCATTGTCTAAACAAGCGGGATATTGCCACTACCATATGTATTCTTGCGTTATTGATTTACAGCAATGTAAAGTACTGACCTCCCGGTGTCATATCGTGGGGCCACGAGCACATTACCTCCGCACCTCCACTAGGGTCGGTGGTCGCAGAGGTGTCTGGAGTGACATATACTGATAACTGTTATACATTATTAGGTAGTACTTACATATCGCTATTCGTGTCCGTAGAAATCCGGCTGTCCGGCCGTGCGCGCGATAACTCAAATACGAAAGAAATATCAAAATTCTGTTTTCAACAATCTATCAAGGGTTACTTATAAATGTGCACCTGCTATTTTAGAGCATGTGGCACTAATAGAATTAAACCTGAAGGTCACTTTTACTTCGTTTTATGGGCTACTTCTCAAAATTTGTGTATAGGTAGACTTATATGAATTACTTAAGTTTACCAAGTTCGGTGCCACTGAAGGTGACCTGTGTGGGACTCCCCTTTGGATACTGACTAATGTGACGCATAAAGTATCAAAAAGGTACTACTCTTTGAGTAATTTTTTGAGTAAATTTTACATTATCCCAGCAGTTGATTCCGAGTAAAGTAAGAAATTGCCATTTTTTGTTGTTTTTACCACAGAACTGAAAGAGTACAACCCAACTATTGTGTTTACCTTGTATTCAGTACTACCTACTTGCTTTTTACGACGCTCTTGTTTGTTCTAGACGCCTGTATGTCTGCATACATGTCTGTCTGTGGATACTATTAAACTTTAAAACTCAGAATTTTGGATGTTTTCGCCAATCAATAGCTACAACAGATGTTATTTTCTAATTACCTGGCAAAGCGTTCACTATAATATTGTTTAATATTTAGAACCTGTATATTTAACTCACTAAGAATTGAATGCATATTTTGTTTTGCAAGTTTTAAGTCAACATAAGGTGACATGGGCTAAGTAGTTTCGTTTTATAGTAAACTTTTTGTGAAATTCGAACTCTCTCTAAAATTCTAACTGTGACATTGAACTAAAATTGACTGTTTACCTCGATCGTGTTATCATTTAAGAAATACACCTCGTAAGAAATTAATTGTAAGTATCGATTGGCAAATATAGTGAAGTTCCGTTTCCTTAAAAAGCTAGCGTGCACATAAAGACATAAACGACCTGGTATGCAAAAATATATCAGGGTAACAGTAATAGCTTGGTCCTAAATAAAATAAAACGGTGTATTCCACCTTTGGGAGAAACTACGGAAAGTACATACTTCATTTTCTTTACAGTTTCACAAATCAATTGTGTATTTGCAAGTACGGGGACCTTCCACAATTACCCACCCCTCTTAACTCCCCCATACTTATCCGTTTGGTCTGAATTTCAATATGGTTCATTCCACTAACCAAAGGCACCCCTTGCCAAGTTTGAGCGAAATCCGTCAAATCCTTCGAGCGTTATCATGCTTACAGACAGATAAACATACTGATCGCATAAACTACTTTCAGCATTAAAATGCTTTCCGTAGTTAGCAATTACAGTAAACTTCTTGTGATTTGATAAGTAGACGTTGTTTCCAAACTTCATATGTAAAAATTAAAATGATTCACCCACCGTGAAAGCCATTTGGGATAAAGTAAACCTTCACTTCGTATTAAGCAATGGTCCCTCATTGCCAACAATAAACCAATTGTACACGTATCAGTATTTTATTCTCCCATTATTTAGGACCAGCCTCCGCTGGGAGTATATAGGAATGCTTTGCGCCGTCCGGCCGGTGTATCCGCGATAACTCTTGAAGGAAAGCGAATTTCAAAATTCTTTTTGGCAGGTAGATAGGTTGGGTCCCTGGCTTGGATGAGTTCGTAGATGGGCTTTGGAGGTC
>JAHZNE010007114.1:0-11961 GCA_027744055.1 Callyntrura sp. NNG-2020 | reverse complement strand
CGCCTGCGAGATTCACTGGCACCAATATTTGTAAGCGCCGTCAGCGTTAATTTTGGTGCCATTTTAGTTGCCACAATTCACCGTCCACAACAGCTAGCATCTGTTTAATTTTTCGTTAAAGGACAGTGACAATAACAACCAAGTAACAAGCAAATGTGCTGTTTTCACTGTGACTTTTACGAGTTGACGGGCGTTAATGTTGTCGCTCTACTTATACTTCTTTGGTGTTAAAATTTTTGGAAGGTTTAAATTGTTCCCAATGCATTTACCATACCCGGATCATAGAACTGTGTAAATTTTAGCCCCTTTTCAACAATTAGTTGCGGAAGCTTTGTCGTTCGAGTACTCAAAGTAACCTAAATGTGTTATCTCAAACGAGCAAGAGGAAAGAACTTGACTTTGAATTGGCTATATTTGTTGTAGTAGATATGAAGCTGAAATTATCATTAAAGCTACTACAATACAATGCAGAGATGATGACGTGACACTGTGACAGCTGAATTTTGTTTTGCTGTCATTTTACTTACGCATGAAGCGGTTCACTATGTATAAAATGATGCAGCTCTCCTAATATCCCAATATCCCCTCTTTGTTACAAGGAGATATTTTGACTCATAATGACATTTTTTCTTATTACTTTGGCTTAACGCTTTCTAGTGAGGCCGTTATACGGTAGAACCGTGTCGAAATCTAAATACATCACCGCCCCCGTTCAGATTTCCATGGAAATCGTACACTTAAAAGGTAACCTAAGTTGACTGAGAGATTCTCATGTTATTATTAACATGTCAATTATACCTGATTCAACACGAACCGTTGTGAGATTTTCAGCTACGCAATAAAGTGTGTAAAAGTTGCTCCTACTACCTACTAAATGAGAATGATTACTATAACTATCCCATCGCAACGCAAATTACAACAAACGCTAATAGTTCTTCTTGTATACGTGTTTATCCAATGCCGTAATGCAGATAGCTGTCCTAATTTGTACGAAAGTGCGGATCAACGTAAATTCCAAATTAAGCATATTTATTTTATCTTTCACATCAGCATTTAGTGATTTATTCAGTACTTGTCGAATCCACCTGCTACAACCTTTTAGATGATGATACTGCCACTACTTATTGACTCATTCATTATGTTGATTCTTGTGGCAACGCTGACGTGGCAAGCTCATTCAAATTATGACATGCTTCTACACATGAATGTGCATTGCCCATTTGCCATGCCATTGCCTTACTCGTTGTCAGATAGACAACAAGTCGAAAAGATTTCGCAACGTCGCAACCGTTCGCTCTCCATTGAGAATACACACAGAAATGTGTATGAATTCATAACGCCAGATTAAAATATAGAAGGTACCATATGCCATACATTAATGTTCTCCGTTTAACGAGAATACGTCTACACACGTACGACTACCACTACCACCCAAGTTCATACAAATAGAAAACATACGGTGGGAATGTCTAATGTGTGGAATGAAAGAATAGAAAGTAACCGTGCGATGGTATTATTGGTAGCAGAGCACTAGGACGGTCCTTCTTATCATTTTTCAACATATTTGAAGATATCACAGTATTGAAGCAATGTAAGGAACATGAAGTGAAATGTGAAGCATACTGTGTATCGTAGTGTGAGTGTGAGACTTCAAGAGACTTGCTATCCTCTGGTGTATATGAACAGTCGAGATTTGATATTTTGCAAGAAAACAGGAATAATTCATTCCTTCTCCTCAAGTCATACGTACACTTCCAATTTCCCAATTTTACGTTTTTTATCTCTGTCGCTGATTCTAATTTGAAAAAAATCCGTGTCCCTGGTGATCTACGTGAATAGTTCTAAATCTTCAAGTTAGCCTATCCGTTACAAAAACGGTAGAAAATAAATCCTACGTAATATTTTACCTTTTGGTGCTACTGCTGCTGCTGTTGACGGAAAGATTTTACCTTTACACATATGTGCGCTTCGTCTGGTGTTTGGAATTTATCCCTATCGGTCGTCCAGTTATTGCTTTAACTTATAAGTTTATAGGATCAGTCCTTTTTTTAAATTTCCTAATAGTTGATTATTATTACACTTTTGTTATTTTGAGCAGAAGCTATTTTATTTTACTATAGTCTATTATATTTTCTAACAACTTAAAACGAGTCGTAGTTACGTGGTCGTTGTAACAAAATAATAATTATTAGTAATTAATACCAGCCAATTAATCTAAGAATGTTAAAACGTCATGAACAGTGAACATTGGGTAGTAAAAAGTCCAAAGTGAATGTGAAATATAAATTTTTTGATGTCATAATTAGTTGTACATCAATTGGTGCAGTTACGCATGCGTCAGCTGTTCGATCACGAAAAGTGCTATATAATTTAAGGCTATCGGATTTGGACGTAAGTGCTTTGTGTTCAGTCTACATCTCCACTTGGATGAGGTAATAATGTCATATTGTAATTTCTGTCATAACATTAAGGAAGATATTTGATGGCGGTCGTTAATACGATTATATGGTATGCAGACAGAACAGTTATGATGTATCGATGTTTGATAGTAAAATAATTAAATTAACGAGCTGAGTTATGCTAATTAACACTTGTTTGAAGAAAAAGATTATCCATACGTGTGATATTGCACTTTTCACTTCAGTTGTTTGGTTTGAAGGACGTGCTGGCATTAGGAATAATAAGTGTAAAGTATAAAGCCAAGTCGTTAGTAGACAAGGTCCTATCTCATGTAACCTCACAGCTGTGTTTACACAAATTAGACAATATAAATGGATTCTTAGTATTATTGCCACATGGCCAATTAAATTCTTTTGTAAATGGAATAATTGTGAATATTCTGTACCAATTCAATCTTTTGTGTTGAGCCATAAGATAATGGAATAAATTACTAAAACTAAGAGCATTTTTCATTTGTTTTCAATCAATTGTTTAAAAATAATTTTAGAAATTTTTAATTGAAATATTAATGTCACCATTGTCCATTGTCTTCATTAGAGTATAAAAATGCCATAAAACGGCTTCACGAGACAATTATGGCAGATGTTTTTTTCGTCGATTCTTTCTAGAGTGTACTAAAATTTTAATTATTGTTCTTTTATTTTAATTTACAGAATACACCATGGCGGAAGAAGGTCCAAATAACAAAGCAGAAATCCAAGAAATCTTCCGGCGCCTTCGTTTGACACCTGCTAATAGAGTTAATACAATAACATTTACAAAATTCGAGAGAACTATATGATATAATATATTAGTGCTTTATTTTCGTTCTATATATGGTATTGCTTATAAAATTATTTACCTTTTTGCTGATTTCTTTTTTTTTAAGTCTCTAAATTTAAAATATTTTTGTTATTGTTATTATCCACAGTATGTCGTACATAGCAAAAAAATTCGATTTACATTCTACCAACGCGAAATGTTCCATACAAAAGTAGACTTCATACACCCCTAATTTAAACAATACGCTGTTTAGTCAAACGATTTAGGTTTAGTTAGACTCTTAATTTTCGTTATAAAACTTAAGTCCTTTGAGTCAATCTCTCAGAAGACACAAAAGGGGTCGATTTTTAAAACACGCCCATTGGAGTTGAAATTTGATACTTGAGTAGGTACTTTGATATAGCCATAAAGCTTATTGACAGGTGTGATTGACCGGTGTGACCTTCAATGGTCTTCAAAGGGTAAATATTGTTCAGATAATAATATGGTATATGATATCCTCACGGGGATTTCAAAAATCGACTCCGTATTGACAGGGAATTTAACTGAAATCATATTATTTGGAGCTTTCAATAGTTACAAACAGGATATGAACCTTAGACTTCTTAAATGATTAGTTCTTAGAGAGGCTGCCTCAATCAACGCAGTATATGAAAGTAGAAGTTATAGTTATAAAGAGTTTACGTTCTCTAAGCCAGTCAGTGTTGTAATTTGTTACCCTTCGTAGACAGAGACCGCGAATCGAGAGGTGGACTGGAGGGGACAAAATCCCCCCGAGATTGCCATTTTAACAATACAGGATAGAGACCCTAATACATAGCAGAATATGAATATCCCTTGCTAGGCCTCCCCCGTGATGTGCGGTCTATGCTCGTAGATATATGCATAAGACTGCATGTATACTTATAAACATAGATATAGTATTACATATATTAAACTCATTAAATAATCCAAGTTAAAAGTTAGAATTTTAATTCGAAACGTTATCCTAAAATTGTATTTTTTTCCAGCAAACATTTTTTAGCCAGCATCATTGTTCAACCACTGATGCCCAGCAAAAATATAATTCAAGAGCTGCGCAACTCTATAGAGAACAGTTAAGTAAGCTTGTTGCAAAGCACAATAAACTCCATGGACATAAGGTATATAATACTGTGCAGCACAAATAAAGTATACATTTTAAAAGACATTTAAATTTCCATATGCTAATGTGAATACTTTAAAAATAAATTTTAATTGCGTCATTGTTGTGTAGATTGTCTTTGAAACTGAGGAGAGCGTGAGCACTAATACGGAGAAAGATTTTTTTGACGATATAAAAAACGTCCATGATGGTCTTATGGACATGTCAATTGATAGTCAAGCTTGCTTAGTAGATCTGAAGGTATGTCTCACGTTAAATTTTTATAGCGGGGTAGTGGTACGATGTGCAGTTAAATACACTATACAGTTGTTATGATTTGTTAACAGAATAAGAATGCGGCTGCCAAAGATGATCAAACGCCAGGCCCAAGTGTCGAAGGCATTTCAAGTACCTCAACAGCTACAGGATCACTATCTTCTGGAGCTAGAAAAACCACTATTGGAGTCAAACGACCTGCTAATAAAGTACCTACAATTACACAATGTTTTCCTTGAAACCGCTGGATACGAAACTGCGTAGTCTTATAAAGTTGATGTATTTGTTGTGATGAATTAATACAGCTTGGAGCGAAAAAGATTGGTCTTGGAGCTCAAAAAGTCAAAGCAGATTTTACTGCGATTCAGAAAGAAGCAGAAATGATGGACGAGATGAAAGAACAGCAAGAAACACAAGCCAAAGTAGATGCAAGCAGAAGAGCTGAAGACGATGAACGCCAGGTACATGAACGTTTTCATCCATGATATGCTTTCATAGGGGGATTTCTCAATTTTATTTTGTTATTTTCAATTTATTTTCCAGAAAGCCACCATGAGTCTTACTTATCAAGAGATTAGTAAACAACAAAAGAGGCGTGTTGAATTGCTTAAATCAGATCCGAAAAAGGCTGAACAAGTAGAACGTCTCGGCATGGGCGTTGGTGTCAGAGCGTAAGTCTTTTACTCTACATTTTGATTTGTTTAGTTTGGAGATGTATGATATGTAAAATTTTAACTTTGAATACATGTTCTATATGGACAGGGGAGTTAGCCATTCGGTATTATCAGAAATGCAAGTAATAGAGCAGGAGACTCCCGTATCGTCTTCCAACAAATCGAAGACCAAATATGATTCCTTTTTTGATGATTATGAAATTGTTGAAACTTCAAGTGAACGGGGTTCGTCTTTTATGTCTGGATTGGACAGGTTCGTATAGTGTTATACCATTTCTGTTTGAAGTTGTTTTCAATTTTTGTTTTATCAATATATAGTTGGGTCTAAATTGTTTCATATACTTTGTTTTCCAAATAGTTTTTCAAAGAACTCATCTGATTTTGACTTTGATCGTCCGTCAAAACCTAAAGCAGATGTCGACGAGTTCATTGCTGCCCTATCGTCAACCAGTCGTCCAAAGACAAAAGAACCAGCCAGTAGCTCTGCCAGTAGTTTGGGGACTGAAGCACAAAAGAAATTTGGCAATGCGAAAGCAATTTCCTCTGACCAAATGTTCGGAGATTCAAGAGACAATGATGTAAGACATATAATTGTAACTTGTAACAAAACTAAATCATGAAATACACATACAGAAAATACATTTTGAACACTAAAAATTATGCGATTTTTTATTCGTTTTTAGTATGAGCGGCGCAGCAATTTGTCACGGTTTGAGGGTAAGTCATCCATTTCTTCATCAGAATACTTTGGTACAGGGACAGATCCGCGTGCAGGTGGTGGTGATGGTACTACATTGCAGGCATTACAGGTAAAGCTGTTCAAAAAAATGAAAAATTACAATTTTATAGCAAAAATGCGAATATATTTATGTTACGTAAAACAATATAATTCAACAATCATAATTTATTGTTTTAGAATGTGGACTTAGACGATGTTAAAGAATCATTCCGACAAGGAGTAAATAAGGTAGCTGGAAAATTGGGCACACTAGCCAATGGAATGATGAGTTCCTTACAAGAAAAGTATGGTTATTGATGAAGTGAATTCATATTAATTTTAATTGGCATACAGGTTTTCTAGACTAATTTAGGTTACTTTATTTCGAGATATTCTAATGTATATATATACTATTATGTATTCTATAATTATAATGAAATGCCTTCTGCGACTTCGCATGATACGGATTGATTGATATATAGAGTAATTTTTAAGAGAAGCGGAGAAAAGTAAGTAAACACTTCGGTTAGCATCATTTACTTCATTTATTTGTAAGGTTGACGAAAGAAACGATTAATTTAGGAGGTAGTATTAGAAATAATGTAATGGCACCCTTATTCATCATCATGGAATGGCATAGGCACAAATTTGTATTTTCTCATAACGACCAGATTATATCATTTTTTCATCTTACAATCATACAATTACGTTACTTAATTATTAAACTCTTCCACACTTCTTTGCTCTACTAAAGTACCGACTTTACCTTGTACATGGCTTTAAGCGGCAAAAATAGTGACTTCAATTGTGTCATATTGTGTGTCTGATGTTCTGATATAGAAAAAAATAGGAAACCTGTCAACTGTTTGATATATTCAATATTGCCTCTTCCAGTTGTGTTATTTAGGTTAAATGTTCTGTAAGGTGAACATAGTTTCACATCAATCGCTATTTTAGTGGGTGCATGTGAAAACGACTAATGAATCTGTGCCATTCCACGATGAAATCGGTTTGCCATTACGATGTCGTTGTCACTATTAGATGTCTTCTAAATGAATTTTAATTTTAAAATCATATTGTATACTGTTTGTTAAAATGTCTTTTTGAGAATCCACTTTTCTAGACTGATGCTGTCAGTGACATTAACAATAATAATTGAAATTCAGCGTTGGTGTTTATTAGACCAATAATCTTAAGTTGTAATTAAGCAATTTTTGGACAAATTACGTCTTTGGTAAATCAAATCAGTTTGGAATTGAATGTTTCTTTTAATAAGTTAGAAATATGAAACAAATCTCTCACAAAATTATAAATTATTTTTGATTGATCTGTGACCATTTTTTAATTTAGGAAAAGACTTTCATGTGCAGTACTTCTTACCCGGATAACATTAGAAGTGAAGATCCACTGATATTTTTCACGCCTTTAATTAAAACTAATACTATGTATTGAATGTTATTCGAGAAAGATTTTGTGTAGTGAGATTCTGAACGTGTAGTTTTATATTTTCAATATTGCGATTCCTTTTACTATAATGGTCATGACCATTCACAGGATTTCTATTTGAGATTTTGTTTCACATTTCGTAAAATTTCTCTGAGGTGATAACTGATAACCATCATTCGTAAATGGAGATTGTTGTCACTTCAATAATTTCTGTTTGTTCTTATATGAAATCAAGATTATTTTCTATTGAGGTATTTATTTCTTAATGTAGAAGTGGCGAATCAGATAAGATTGTAAATTTTGGTGTGAATATAAAGTTACTAGAAAATGCCCACACTTTTTATCAGAAGAAAAAATTGGGTGCAATATTAGCTTTTATTATTAATATTATTATTATTATTATTATTATTATTAATTATTATTATTATAAATACGTAACGCGATAATTTTAGTGCAGTGCACCTTAAAGTTGGAGGTAAAATGTATGTAATAATAGAATAAAAATTCCAAATATTAAAAATCTTTTTAAGGAAACAAAAATAAATTTTTCGTACCGTCAAATTGTTGTCGTGTGTGAATTCGTATTGAAAAACGTGTTGGAGGGAGTTTGTAAATTATTATAATATATACCATACATATATTAGTTTTTTGATAGCTAATTCTACCTGATTGTTTAACTAAAAATATAAACTGCATTTACAAAACAGAATAATGCGTTGGTCTACGTTTGCTGACAATATAGGAAACAAGGGAAACTTTAGATGTCAATTTAAACCCGACTTACATGTCTTTGATGTGAGATGTGATGGTCAAAGCATGTCATATTTGGCTAAAAGTTAAAGTTGTATGTACAATGTTGTACCAATGTACAACATTTCAGATCATTTGTCCGTGTTTTAAAATTGTACCCCTAAACCCGGAGAGATCAAAATCGATAGGCTTCCGAGATAAGACCGTCTGAAAATTTCTGCCAAATTCAAAAGGATCAGATTTCCAAGAAAATTGATGGACGAACATCGAACACGATTGATTCTTTTATCCATTGATATAGCTACATATCAAACTTTCTTTTCCTTTTTTCCAAATGCTTTAAAAATAGCTTCAATTGTCTACCCCAAGGATGCGCGACAGGCATGTCATCTTCATATATCTTAAAATATCATTACGAGTCGAATGTCAGAAACCCTACTCGGATAGGACTTGAAATGAGAAGTAAAACAATATTTTTACACGTCCCCTAGAGGGGTCAACCAATCTGGGTCAAGTTTAACAAAATTATTTATATATTCAACAGTCTAAATTTAAGCAATTTGAACGGCTTTTAATTTTTACCTATTCCGTTACTTCCGGGGGTTGAACTGCAGAACCCATCTACGAAAGCTATGGAGATTTTGACAGAAGCATATAACTGGTGGAAACAGAATTTCAACGCGAAAGCATGTTTACCATGTTGCGGATGTTAGTGACCTTTGCCACCATTGGATAAACCTGGGAACACGAAACTTGATACCCGTATATAACTGGCATATATCTACCTATTTACCATTTTGGGCAGTGATCCATAAATTACGGAAACGACGTTCAGGCGTGCGCTTCTATTTGACCCCTGGTCGATTGGCGGAAACCGAATTACAATTTTTAAAAAAGTTATCACGCAAACGGCCAAACGGGCGGATGAACATGTTTACTGCAGTGGAGACCGAAATTTTTAGGTCGAACGACATGTGAATGACCTCTTCAATAAGTTATAAAAGGGTCTTCCATACAAGGGACCATAATTGTAGGGACCGGGAGACACGTCTCACAGAATTTAGAGATTTAACATTAAAGTATAGGGAAAGGGACATAATGTAATACAGTGGAACTGCCCCCTCTCGTTCACCCTGATAATTCAACTCCGCAAGCGGCAGCTCTTGTCGTTCGACCTTGAATCCGGAAGTCTATACATCTCGGAAACAATTATATTACAGACTAAATCAAATCAATAAAATTTCTCCAATTTTCCAATGAATGAACATTGAACATGTCACATGTATAAGAAGAAGAAAAAAGATAAATACGTGCTGATACATTCAAATGTTATTCGGACCTTCATATATCGATGTCGGGTTCGTATTGAATACCTAATTTAGTTTTGATATATATCTAACTTTTTAGCAATGATCGTGGTAGCATGTATATACTAAAAGTAAAAGTAAATCAAATCAATCAAACCAATATCGCGATTTACACTCATATGCAAAATTAACATCCAAAATTCATACTATGCATCATGAACACGAGCACGAACTTTTACATTCAATTTTTTCATGTATGTTGCAGAAATGGTGTTGACATTGGTTTCAAAAAGCGATTTCATTTAAAATCGTAGAAGAAAGAAAGGCCTCAAATAAAACCATTATAAACATATATATAGGACTACTACCTTTTACAAGAAGAAGTATGTGGTAATTTTAAATACGTTTGAAATATATCCCTTGGTTTTTAGCTATGTAGAGCAATATACGACAGCATGAAAACGACAACATCCTGTTTTTAATGATCGTAGTTGTTATGACGTTATGAGTATGAGTCATTCAATGCGATGGAGTTATTTAGGTTGCATTGCATATGGTAGGCATTTAATGTAAAATGTTGGCATCACCCATTTGTTTTGTTTAAAAAATTATAATTTGCTAACTCACTCATTTCAAGTAACTAGGTTGGACATTCCACGACTTAAGTAGACAAATTGATCTATGATATACTTTATTCCGTGACCAAGTCACTTATTGCGATTCCGTCCAAACTGAAGGTCCGAGCGGTATCTCAACAAACAGAAAAGAAGTATTGACAACCTGTTTTCTGGCGTCGATTGTCGATAGAGGGTCCCTTCTAGATGTGGTGTAAACTTATCACTTTTTGAGTTTCTGGTCACACCGGATTTGCGTAAGAAGGTTAAAGTTTGTATTTTGACACCGTATTTCACTTTCGGAAACGGGCGCGGGATCATTCCTAGTATTGGACGTTGAACATCACATTTTTGCTTGCAAGTCTCTGGCAACTGGCACTCGACCCGCCTAGACACTACAACGAATGGGAAGTTTGCAATTCGATTTTCAAGAGTTTTAGGTGCACCGAACAATAGAGATCAATTATTTCTATTTTTATTTCATTTTTCCTATTCATACATATGGCATGACATAACTGACAAATCAAGTACGATAAAACAGACATGTAGATTGGTGACTACTTTTGATTTACTGTGTCACTTTCATATTTCCCTGTTGTTCAGGATTGATAAAAGAGTGATTGTCAATTAGGTGTGATTTAGGTACTGTCTTTTCTTTCAAGTTCTTTCTTGCTGAGTTTGCACATATCGGTACTAAAACCGTATTCAGTTGGTAATGACATCAGTGAATGCTTGGAAGGACCATCACCAATGTGGCAGCTTATTCAGAAGACATTTAAAAATTATCAAACTTGGCCCCGGTAACTTAGGTTGGCTGTTCACACAACGATAAAACCTCCAGTTTTGATAATAAAAGAAAACGACAGAGTATTGAATGTTCATTTTTTTAAATGCTTCAAATGAACGCGATTTTGATTGTGCTTCGTTGCATGGGGATCCTGGTTTTGTGGCACGGATATGAATTGTTTGTTTCAACAAACGTTTCAACGGTAACTAGACAACATCCAATTACAATTTAAGCATAAAAAATATTTATATATTGAATGATATCCACTTTCTACTTCATTTGGGCCAAGCTAAAAATTGTATACTTAAATCATTCTAATTTCTAATATTGTTTATCAAGGATTTGGAGAAAGTGGCTTTCCAAATGAAAACACGCTTCAAACGAGATGTTGGAGCTGCAACATGGCCGGAATTGGAAGAAATGGAGCAAGAAGTTACCAGTCGGTATGTGAACCATTAACAGCCACTATATTTGATATTAACAGAAGCCCCGATCTGCCCGACCAGTCATCGTACAATAAAAATAAATGCAGAGCTGTATGCAATTAGCTCTTCTTATATAGATAATTATAATAATTCCACTACTGGATAAAACGTATCCGAATCATAGAATTAGTAAAAGCAAAATATATTTTGTCACCGGAGACCGTAATGTGAAATACTAATCTGCAAGCTCGGCTAACCGAAATTATTATGAGATGGCAGACTAATAAATAATAAATGTGTGGGTAGTCTTAATTGATGTGTTACAGTATTTTTAAAACGGGCATTTTTTCAATGGAATTTGACAGAAATCAACGCACCAGGCAGGCAGAGATGGCGGGCGTGTTGATTCAGTCATTTTGGAGAAGTTTCGTAAGATATACATTGTAATTAAGTTTTTTATCGAAAATTGTACTATAAATATCGACTACTCACTGAAACATTACCATGTCTTTTCTCTAGGGTGAAAGTTCAAAAAAGAGTCAAAGAAACAGTGATTCAGAATCGGGAGGACTACGCAGCGTGGATGCTGTGGAGGACAATGTAAACCGAGACACAGATG
>JAHZNE010007113.1:0-19738 GCA_027744055.1 Callyntrura sp. NNG-2020 | reverse complement strand
AGTCCAAATATATATATATATGTTGGGAATACCTCCTAAAGAAATCGAAATAGGCAGTTACAAATACCTAAAACACTATGTGCGCTACCCGAATTAAATTGAATGAGGAGAAAACATGGCACATGGCACTTTCTGTATCAACAGTAAAATAAGTCTATTCATAATTTAGATTACAGCCAAATAATCTAAACTGAAAATAAAATCAACGTAATATAACGAAGCAAATATTACATGTTGGCCTTTCACACACAAAAAATATTCCAATGATAGTTCACTCCGCATTCATCGATCACTTCACTCAAATCAATATTTCCAAGTTTATCCTTTCTCATTCACAACAGTATAGCTTATTTTGTTAAGGAGTAAAAAATGATAAGTAGTAAGCGTAAAAAATGATCATGCGCCTTTATTTCCTGTAGTGATACAGAGGATGTGGTAGAGGTGGAGGGGGTCCGAATCTGATTACTGGAAGAGGAACAGGAACAGGCACCTTCAACAGTGCTGGAGCATGAGCATGGTAATCTTCGTGATGTGGATCGGGAATGTGATAATGGTGATCATCACCATGAGCGTAATGGTGGTAGTTGTCAAGATGGGGGTCGTGATGATACACTTTTGTGAAAGCGTCCACCAAATGCGCTGGTTCTGGATGGCTGAGTAATACCTTACCACGACCTTCATGCTCACTAAGCACTTTGGTTACATGATGCCAAATTTCATCATCCACTACTCCATGATGACCCCCGAAAATGTAGGGAAGTACCCCCACGACGAGAACCAGAGCTACACAACACTGGACAGAAATAAACCGAGAAAAATATTAAAATCTGAAATTAAAATTCCCTTAAAAATTACTACAAAAACAGTATTCTAGTACTGGCAACTTGTTTACTCACCAAATTACTAAAATACATTTTCAACAACAACAACCGTATGCAGCACGTTTTCTCAAAACAAACAATTTTCAGAAACAGTAACGAGCCAATTTGATTAGCTTTGTTGGTGGTTAATTGACCGTGGCTTTGTAACAAGTGTGACCGTCAGTTACCGACCCAGAAAGCTTATATACTAGCAATTCTGCAAACGTCTTCCACTACTGATAGCACTAAATAGCACTAAATAGTGCAGATATCGGTTATCAAACTCAAAGCGAGGGATGACGACGACGACAACAACAACGGTGGTGGGTGAAGAAGAATTTTGGGATGATGGATTTGTTTGCAAATTTCAATCACGTTGACGTTATGCTCTCCTCCTCTCCTAAACTTAAGTCACAACGGGTACAATAATTATATCATTTACTAATCAAATCATCGTCCCAAACGAGAGTGAACAACACCCTCCTCCACTGCCTTGCGGAGCTTGCCTGAATACTGAATATGTATGTATACACGATGACACTGCCTACCTATCTGTATCAAAATATTGCTTTAGGTTTTCAACCTCCAAATCCAATAAATCTTCAAGCGACGCAGTTGTTCAGTTTTATCGTGTTTAGATAATTTTATTTACGCAACACCCAACAAAAAGGAACCTATTATGAACTGTTATACAACAAGAGTCAAGCACAACATGGTGACAGATTAAAGGAATTTTCGCTGGTGGAGTAATGGAGGAGTTACAAAGTGGATAACTGTGCATTTAGCGCAGAATATGGAGTATGGAGGCCGGGATAAGGAAAACATTAGGAGTTTTGAACCACTTTTGTGTTATTAAGTCGCATAACTATATAAGAAAAGCAAAAGTCTATATAAGTTCAAAAAAAATTGAATGCAACGACATGCAAGGTGCATTGTTTTGTTATTCAATGTAGGTAACACGATGCCAGAAGTATTAACATTTTTATCGCTCAACAACCGCCGGCCACAAACGAACCAAGCCGTTTTTTTTATTTAAAAAAATGTAGAGTAAATTAATGTTTGGCAAGCTATTTCATCTACAGTTATTATTATGTAAGCAAAACAGTAAAAATATGTGTGGAGCGACAAAAACTAAAATGATTCCTGTGATAAGTGCGAACGAGACGTGGAGGAGACACGGTGATGATTATTTTTATGTTTTTTTTCGAAATTTTCATCTAAGGTGAGGCAGGCAGAGAGTAAATGCGTCCGTTATTATTATGTTGATGATTATCATTATCACTACAAACTACGTGATATATTAAGACAATCGAAGCATACACTAAAAATGAGCATAATAATCGTGCGCAAAATAACAGCAAAGATGGAGCAGTGCAAGTCGTGTTTGTGGTAGACGTCTGACTCTATAGGTGTACTGCAGAAAGGCGCATAACGTTCTAAGCAGTGGTAATAACTTGATAAGACCAAATACTTGTCATCCTAGATACGGTTACGTCAATGAGAGTTGCTGCTGTTGCTGTTTTTATCTCTCTAATAAATGGTAATAATATTGACAGAATAGGGACTTGTCACTGTAGTTAGTGTTGTATCCAATGCGTTTACTTGGTGTTTTCTAGATATTTTTTTAAAATGAAATAAAATACGTACGCAAAAATTGGAATATAATAAGAGGATTTTATTATCGCTAGTGTAGCAAGTTTTTATGACAGCAGGAATAATTTTTAAAGAAAAAGTTTTTACTCGTTACTGATTTTTAAGGAAATTCTAAGTTTACAGCTACAACAGGAAGTTATTTGTGCTTGCTCGAGATTCTAGTGAAGATTATTATGATTATTAATTAAACTATTATTTTACCGCGGCTGTGCTAACCAAAGGAGAACAAAATCATCCGCAGTTTGGAGACATGATGTGACGGTTTTCCTATACTAGGAGGCGTGTGTATACGTATGAAATATTGAAAATATGAAAATATATTAGTTATGATGACTAACTGCGTAAAGCGACGCAATTACTTTCGAGTACCATAAAAAAATATACGTAGTTCCTGTGTGCATGTTCAAATTGATATTATAATTTAATGTCAGAAAAGAGGACACCATCCTTTATTATTACCTGTACGTAATTTAATTTTATGACATCTTTGCATATGTAATATGCATACATGCATGTAAGTGTTAAAGTGTGACTTTATACACAGACATCACGTCGAGATGTCCCCTAATTTGCTATTTGCAGCCTATATAGATGAATACAATTTTCCCGTGACCAAAATATGTTAAGTTGGAACTACATGTCATTTCCCAACAGCTTTTAACCGTCAAAAATTGTCTGCTTTTTAGAGAAACTTTTATTAAAGCCCTAATTGCAAGCAAGTACCGTAGTTTGTCTCAATCCGCACAACAACCTCAATACGACAATAAAAGTAGTATACAACAGCACAGGAGGATAATTCTCACTTGTCTCTATTTCGATCGCTGCAAATGACATTAGTTCGCCAAAATCTTTTGTACAGGAGCATTATATTACATGTTACGAATTTCAGCATTCCATAATAATCCATTCCTAAAAAATAACAAAAAAATATGGAACAAGTTATGTTCTGATATTTTTAAACGGTTCACTCGACAATCGAAAATTGTGTACATTTGGGGAATGTTTATTGCCACAAAAGGATGAAAATGACAAGTAAATCAGCATGCCTACGTCACTTCCTCCTGTGAGAAGCCAGTAAGCATTCCGTAGAATAATACAGAATAGTGGTATTGAATCAATGAAGCATATATTGTCAAGAATACTGTAGGAGTTTGGTGGTTAACCCTACATTCAAAATCAAAAAATTAATACTGCGCGTGCGCAAGTGGCGGCGACTGTGGTGGTGACATAATATTACCGGTGCATCACTTCACATTTTTTTTACCATCGCACCACTACCGATGTGGTACAAATACTTTTTTGAATCATAAAGCATTATTTTGTTCACAGCTTTTCAGAACACAAGTGTCGACTTTTTGGCATGTAGTAAAATGGTGCAATTACTTTTGCCCGTATTTCTCGTTCATAATTTGAGTTGCACAAAAGATGTCATAGTAGGAGGTATATAGTTCGCATTTTGCTTTCTGCTTTACTTCGAATAAGGAATGAGTGAATTTCAACATGGTTTTGTTAAACATGTTATTGTTTTCCTTGAGTGCTTAAAATGTTGTTTGTTATAGATTAGATGGCTAACTAACCAGTAAAATTGTATTAATTTCAATGTACGGTCTTACTAATGTTTCTTGCGTAACTATCAATAGTAGCTTTGTCATTTTGTCCTTACCACGTTCTTAAGACGAACGTGATGATGGAGCTATCTAGATCAACACTTAAGTGGAGACGGAGATGTCGGTAGTGGCATTATTCTTAGAAATCAAAATTGGGCCTGCTGAGTCAAAAACTTTGTACACGTACTTTGTATACATTAATGTCTATTCTTTTTTTCGAAATAGAAGACAACAAAACAAATATGACAGTAGATACCGGTTTCATAATTTCTATTGTGTCAAAATTAAGTAAATAAGCAAATTGGAACAAGAATGTAAATTGTATTATTACAATGATTGATAAAATGACAGTGACAACGACTAACGACAAAAGCATATAAAGGACAAGAGCAGCTGAATGTCGGGTGCCTGAAAATGCCGTTTTTAGGATTTGAAATCGTGAGTCATGACGGCATACCGTGAGTATTGTTTATTTTTATAGATACAGCACAAACGTCCAATTTGTCCAATCATCATCACTAACTGCTGACAGATGTAGCCTGCCCCACAATTTTAACGAATAGTTAGGCCATAATACTTAACTTTCAACTTGGCATCTGAAATTTTCCCCTTCATATTCTCAATGTCTGCATACTTCACAAAATCATACAGGGTCGTGGAAATGAAATGGAAATTCAGAAACAGTTTAAAATTAATGCGGGACTACGACTTGACAACTTCCCTGTTGATAAAAAAACAAAACTTTAATGCAATAATATAACTGGTAATTTCTTTGTGGAATATTTTGATTGAAGTCGGATTAAGCTTTTGGTACATAGTTTTGTAACTATCAGGTGGTAGGTGTAATTTCACAAAAATGGAGTTTACACACACTTGCATATATACCTACATTATAATTGCCACCTGAAATTCCACTCACGACAACCAATGCAACATGTCCTTTTTTACACCTTGCCAGACGTTAAGATTACAAATTATAAAATGCACTTTTGCTTGCAAAACCTGACGTCCAAATAGCAGAGATTCATTTTCAGTGAAACTCCTTTATCATAAAATTGTAATGCGTCATGATAGACAGGTAATGGATTCAATTACTTCTGAGGCAACACCACGAATCACACTTTTTTCAAAAAGCATTTTTCTTAGATTAAAGGGATCGACTTAATGTTCAACGTGCAAGGTTTGATACGATTATCAAATGTCGACAGGGGCAAGGTACTGGGTAAACAGGCTTATACCATATACCATTTTTAGAACACTGATCACAAAAAATTTGACTTTAAAAAATTGGTTTAGCTGTATAAACTGAACTAAATAAAATTGGTTGACGGTCGAAAACTGGTCCTTAATAATAACAGGTAATACTATATAATTTATTCATCAAAAGCAGAAAATACTTCCCTTAAAGTGCATCTTATGCAACTTTCATAAAGTTGACGTGTATCAACATCAACAGAAGACCTGATGAGAGTGTTTGCAGAATGGGACGATGACGATGCAATGATGCATTACTGTTCCTAATGGGACAGGCAACGACCACCTAATGACGAACAATCTAGGCAGTAACCAGTAAGATGATTATCGTTATCATGCACCAAATTATAGTCCACATAATCCCAATATCAATGAATAGGGAAGATTTAGAAATAAGCGAAAAGTGACGACGACACGCTGCGCTGTCTGTGGAGTTAGCAAAGTGCAAAGTGCAAAGGTTAGTCCATTAACGATTGTGTAAGGTAATTAAGCTGAACTAAAAACACTTTCTATCTCTTTTTTAAATTTATGCAAACCATCCCTACAATTGACACGTCGTGTCAATTTTTTCAATAAAATATACGGTATGTACTCGTACCATTTAATTACATCGTTTGGGGCGACGTGAGAACTGCATGGCATAATCCAACAGTATGAAAGTGAAAACAGCAAGGAACTACGGTAAGTGTAAATAAGGGCGAGGTCAAGGATACGTGCTTCGTATGTGTTTGCATGTATGTCTCGGTAGACTACATTTCGGTATAAATGACATCCATTCACTCCCTATACAGTACAGACACAGCTACAACATTAATAGGTTGATAAACTGACGATAATCATATCTTCTGGGCTTGCTTATCAGTCGTATGTCTCTTCTTACAATTTCTGGAATAACACATGTCATACCATACGACAGTGAACAATGTGGCCCCTTTCAGAAAAACAAGGGACGGATCATTGCAGCCGGAAGCAGCCATTTATATCATTATATCATTTTTTATCATCACGTCTGTGATCTGTGAAAAGGGTTACATGTCACCATTGAGAAAAGTCAAACCACAAAAGTAGTGCAAACAAATGACAGAAGTATTAGTATGTTCGTAAATGAATAACAAATGGGTTGCTAAACGTCTAGATATCATATGTAATATGAAAGGTCTGTCCTCTCTATTTACTTTTTCGAAATACCGTCCGTTTTATTGATCATACGTGTAACTGTTATAATATGCTTCGGTTGGCTAAAATGCTTTTCATTTCGTGCTTCACAATCGAGGTGATGTCTTTACACAACTACACGTAGGGTCCTTCAAGGAGCCATGTCCAACATGAACCTAACTTACAATCGTAAAAATCAGTCAGTCTTAAATCGAACACGTAAATTTCAGTGCTCTTAAATCTTAAATGGTCTCAGAATAAATTAATTTAAGGCCGGACGACTCTACAGACAGTAGACAAAATAATTGGTAGTGGTGTACCATGATATGTGTTATGTAGATAATTTATTGTTTGTTTACAGTCCAATTAATGATAGTCAACGTGTCGAAAAATGGGTTGTAGCCGTTGCTCGTTTACTTGTATGCCCAAGAGTATCCCATATCCCATTTAAGAAAAACAAATCGCCTTGTCATCTTCAAGTTCAGGTTTTTTGAAAGCATCAACTTGGGGAGTTCTTTGGGGGATAAAAAGGAGACATATTTGCAACAACCCACACTGCTTTTCTAGAACATTTTAAATATGCTAAGCTGCAAGCTGGGTTGGTAAAATGAAAGTGAACTTGAAATTTGCCCGACATATAACCTGACG
Organism: Callyntrura sp. NNG-2020; assembly: GCA_027744055.1. Lineage (NCBI taxonomy): Eukaryota > Metazoa > Arthropoda > Collembola > Entomobryomorpha > Paronellidae > Callyntrura > Callyntrura sp. NNG-2020. The sequence continues at coordinate 12,561 of JAHZNE010007113.1, read as the reverse complement.
GGGATACATTCTTATTAAATAGCCTCATTTTGCGAATTCTTGCAAGTATAAAAAATACATAAATATGATGATTGTCTTCAAGCAACTTAAAATCGTAGAAAAGAGTCTCAAATCAAGCGTGCATGTACCAAAGAAGCGCACAACGATAAAGCTTTGCGCCCTGCACCAAGAAGTTCAAAAATAATAATTGTAGAAAAACATGATAAGTGATTGACGAAGAAAGAGACGTGGAAAGAGTAAAATCATTACCACTACTACTAGGTTTAGCGACAAACATCTTGAAAAACCAAAGTGAAATTTCATCTAAAAGTATCTAGAAAAGAGTAAAAGAGTATCTAAAAGATATATCCCTATCGCCCGGAATAACCCGATGAATGACGTAAAATAATGTAATTTGCGTTTTATCTTAACCTTTTCATCTTTCATTTAAAATTTAAACCACAATAAACCTGTAAACCGACGCAACGCTGAAAGGAAGGTTTACGGAAGTTGACCCAGCTGGTGACCCCGGGGAGTCAATCATTGATCTGGTTAAATACATTTTGCATGGTAGTCTCAGCTACGGTACATAAAAATGTTTCATTGCGCCGTAGAATGCCACTGCTATTGTGCAAACTACAGACACTAAAAATCAATTTAGGGTGTAGAAATAAACGATAGATTATTTGAACTTCAAACTTTTTAATCAGCAGTTAGTATTGGTCAATTACCATCAGAATATATCATACGATTAAAAACAATACTTTTATCAGTGAATATTGATACCGACATATCATGTTCTTGTATTAAAATACATTTACCAAGCATCAATCAATAATTAATTTTAATGTGTCATCAATTTCCAGAATTGGAGCAGTATTGGCATAATTAGCAATTGGTATGGACATTCAGAAATATTGGTGTTAGATGCGCCTGCGGTTAACTTGAAAGACATTTTCTTCTTTACCCAATAGACGGTTCGATTCGCAGCAACAGTGAAACTAAAATATAATACAAAAGTGGAACAATTTTACTGCACGAATCAAAGAGTGATAAATTAAGAGCACAACTAACTGATCAAGTCATTGTTACTTACACTACATTATTGTTCATTTGTTTTTTGGTTGGTTTCTTCGGTGCCCTCCATTTCACACTCACAGAGTATTTGTCCGTAGGAGCTTTATGAGTCACTGCAGTATTCCCCTTCCCCTTACTACAAGACAGAAAGCTAGTGTCGCTTGTCTTGTCAATTTCGAATGTACCAAAGAGCCCGTCCTGTTCGTCCCGTACCTGGATTAAAAACCCTTGAAACGCTCTCGTATTGCCTGGAGAAGTTAATTTGATCTGGAGTTTTTCATCAGGCTTCAGTATTTTATTTCTATTTGGATATGTTAACTCTATCTTGTACGGGCTATTTGAAACTTGAGGGACGGTGTCTTTGTGCACGGGTTTCATATCTGAACATGATTTTGTGGGGGCTCCCATACTAAGTCCTAATGCGATTGGAATTGATGTGTATGCGTAAAAAGTAGAAGTTAAAAATATTAAGAACCAGTAATTCTGTGTATCGTTCGATTTCATTTTAAGTAAACTCAGGAGAAGCCTTTTATGATGAAGTGCAAATCATGAAATCTTTATCCAATTTTGTCTGGGAACAAAGAGGCTGCAATGAAAGAATATTACAAGAGGTAAGCCAACAATGACAAATCAGACGTTGGGTTAAGGAATTACTTCAACCTCCTTGAACCGAGCAGACCCAGACCGTTTGTTTAAAAAAACGACCAATTTGGAAAAATCTAATTTATTGAAATAAAAAAAACAATGCCATATTCAACTTGGTACAATCTTGCATGTATCCATGAAAGTGATTTCATATTTCATCATGTGTAAGATACGAGGGGAACAATTTGAGAACAATGAGAACCGTTATTACCTTTGAGTATATATAAATTATTTTATTTAATTTTGAGCATATTTAATTATCTAAGACTATTATTACAGGTTGTAATAAGCAAAAGAGGTTGATATAAGCAGATAGGCAGGTATTCGAGGCAGAAGAAGAACAGAAATGTTAGAAATTATTTTAGTCAGCAAATTCAACAAATAGTCTCACCTCACTATTATATTTAAAGTAATGATCGTTCCGTGTTAACATTTTTAAAATTGGTTTGTTTAACGGCAACAGTGGCAGCACTAATCTCCATCCAAGATCGCTGACATGCATAGCACACACTACATGGAAACGAACATGTGCATGTCAGCGATCTTGTCTCCATCAACTATCAATACGTCGTTTTGAAACAAGCAAAGCAGTGATGAAAACAGAAATTCGCGATAGCTTTCATTCCATGGGTTAGAAAAAATCTCTCAACACAAATCATGACATAAAACGTAATCCACCAGCACAAAGACAAAAGCATCTGGCAATATTTCTTAATATTTCTTTCAAATATTTAAATTTCAACCTTTCCTAAGTTTCCATTTAAATGTGAGGTAGTTATTAGGGTTTAGCCGAGTGACCGAAACTTAGCGTGATTCTACGGCAAGGCGTTTTTATGCATATTGCAGAGTGAGCTATTGTCTTCCATATGAAATCAGGTTTTTGGGCACGGGATCTTTCACCTAAAGCTTCCATTTAAAATGTATGGGGAAATGTTAATGGACGAATCCACTTGACGTTAGAAACTGTCAGCTAGATACTACGGTATGGAACCTTTCTGCATATGTAGTAGCGTGAACTTCTCTTGTAAAGGAAATCAGTTTAAGCACTACAACAGTGACAGTGTCCTTTGGACGCTGTGTGGATGAAAAACTTGATTGTAATAACCTACACTGTTCAATATAACTTTTTTGTTCAAGTAGTTAAACATTAATTGTGAGAAGGACCGCTGACGAAGCTTGTACGTCCTCCAGATCATATATGAACCTGGGCATGAGGAATACCTTTCACCCCATTTTTGTGTTTGTTTGAATTAATGCAAATAATTAATTATTAAAATTAATAAAATCCATCTAACGGTTAAATTAAGAGTTTATGTAAAAATCGGTTGGCACGATTCCAACAAAATAAAAAAATGGTAATATAGAAGCACGTTCCTCGATAAAAAGTAATAAAACTCTCGACGGTGAATGTTTCGAGTACAACGGCGTAACCATTGTTAAAACTGGTAGTTTCGATCGAACAGCATTGTATGGATTATGGATCTTCGAACACCAGGGTAGAAAAATTATTTGAATTTGTCATGCACGGTCTGCAAAAATTTGCCAAGTGTTTTCTTTCTAAAGGCATTATTGGTTTTTTACGTCTTACTTAAATCATTTGAAAATTTGTGGCTTTACACTACAAATGAATTTGGAATTTATATGGTGAGACACTCCCCGGATAAAAGTATAAAACCACACCTTCATCAAAGTACCGCATAAATAAATAGAACTCAAAGTACGGAAAAAAGTATGGGTTGTATAAATGTTTTATTTCCTAATTTATACACTAATATGACTTATATGTGTGCATCATTCAATTCACTGTGTAATATACTGTAACGTAAATGCTAACTAAATTTTTTAGAAATCAACGAGGTCCTTCTGTTGTGGTGCTTGTTTTAAAAAATACACAGGAATAAATGGGGCACAATTTCCAATAATCTGATCCATGAGGATTGGGACATAGTACTGGTAAGTGCAATTGTAGTAATACTATGTTTTTACTTTTATTTCTGCCTACACAAGACTTTGTACCATGCCCTGTATTTTTAAATCATTCATCTTACATTAATTATTTACATTTACACATGATTATTACTAATTTTAAGTTTACCCATCATGTTAAAGCAAAAATCAAGTACGGTTGCAGAAATTGTTTATCACGTATATTATTATTGTTATCACCACTGCTATTATTAAAACATGTAGAAAAACAAGAGAAACCTGTGTGATGACATTTTGTAGATTCATAAAAAGAATTATATTACATACAGTGGGTTGCTAATTAAAATAAAAGTACAGTAGCATGGCATTCTTCTGTTGAAACAGCTCAATTCAAATACCCCAAACCTCGTTATCCTTTAACCCCTCTCTCCATCCTTTAAAATTCTTATTTAAATCAGTCAGTAATTTAATATCTTTTTTCAACTTCACATTTAGGTACCAGTCTGTTTCAACAATTCCAACATGTTCTACCACCATCCGTGATCGCACAGGTTTGTTTAAAAACATTATTATTTCTTCACACCCACACAATTTCATTTGGATCACAAAACGATGAAGAAAAAATATCGTTATACTTAACTTATAATTTCAGAATTATTGGTTTCACTCCACATATTAATGACAGAAAAACATGTTTTAAACTGAACACTGATTTTGATATACTATAATTACATAGTCGCGCACAAGAAATTCCAGTTTATGATTAGGTAAATGCTACTATATTAATTAAGATTAGTTATGTTTTAGATCATTTAAGACGTAGGGGCATTATCAGCACTCTTCGGCCAACTCACCAAAGCGGTTAACACAATGGCGCCAGCAGCCATCACCAGAAGGTATAACGAGAGCATAAATGTACGAAATCCCGTACCCTGCAAAAGTTCAAACATCCAAATAGTACCTTAGTGTTTATTTAATTTTTAACACAAACGGAGAAATGGAAATATGTAAATAGCACTTACAGGGGCTTCTGAGCTTAACCCGTTATTTTTCATTGGACCCATTTGCACGGCTCGCTTCTTGTTATTCGAGTCCATTTGTTTGTCAGCCCACAGAGTGTGAATCTATTTAAAATATCCAGATTTATTTAAACGGATACACTTGGTGTCGTCAATTGATAATACATACAAACAAGAGGTATTAAATATATATACATGGATAAGCTGCACTTACCGACATGACGATATGCATGAGAACGTGAAACAATACAATTCCCAGCAATATCCATCCCCACAGATTTTCATCACCAAAACGTTTAAGATCCGCCAGATTTAACTCCGATGCCATTAGAATGCAGACAACTTTTGGGGAAAATATAATGAGTCGTTTCAGTAAAGTTTCAAATGATTAAAGTAGAAAAAGGCAAAGTGAATGAACAAAATGTACTATGAACGCACTTCCAACAATATGAGCCGAATTTCCCACCGCCCAGTGGAACCAGTTAAAGTAGGGGCGGGACGGAGTTCCAGGATGAGGTCTCAAAAAGGCGATAATTACTTGTACAATAGCTAGGCCAATGACAATGGCTCCCAGAATTGGATGCGCTGCACTGAATTCTAAAGTATACTTCTTACTGATGAAGATGAAGACGGCACCACAAATTGTCAGAAATACAGTGGCAGCCATACAAGTAATGTGAAGCTATTGGAGGTAAGCAAAAAGACACTTGTTGTAATTCTCAGTATCTCAGTTCTCAGTAAAAACAGGATTTTTACAGGTTATTTTTGAAGCATTAAAAACTGATTGGTATAACTGTCTTACCGCAAACCAAAATGCTTTTCCACATGGTGTAAAATCTGTATGTGTCAGCTTTAAATATCTCGCCGTAAACATACCCGTAGAGGCACACAGCAACCACGCGATTATCATAAAACCTCCATGAAGATGAATCAGCCATTTTTGTGCACTGGCTCCCATTATTAACACATCTGTTACGTGAACTGCTTGAGGACTAGCTTGCCGGTCATCTTGTGTGGAATGATAATCAAGACGCGATTGTGCTGCAGTTCCTCTCGCTAGCAACATGTAATGATTGTTTTGAAAGTTGATGTCAACGTCGTCAATTTTATGGTCCGTTTGCTCAAATTTACAAAAGATATTTCCGTCTATGGTATTTTTGCTGATGGGATTCAAACCAAAGGAAGCATTCTGTGAAAGAAATGTTTTAATAATCAGTAATCAAATTGTAGATCGATTGATAATATCATACTTATATAGTAGTTATATCAGTTAACGTTTGAGTAGTAATTTATTACGCACAGCATGTTTAATTGGAGGAGCCTTTTCATCATTATGAAATCTTGCAATGGCAGTTTCTCCGTTTATGTGAGTGCAAGCAACGACAGAGTCTTTGCCCATGAAGGCGTCGTTGGAAAGACCCAATGCCATATAACTGTTTTGACTTCCAGATTTTCCTGTTAGTTCGAAGACGTTAATGCCTCCTTTACTGCTCCACGTCACCATAATGCTACAAGTTGTTGGGTCGTCCGAATTGTCATACTGCTCCACACATTTTCCAGGTATTCCAAAGCATCCCTTGTTAACGCCGCACCCGTCGTAAACTTCTTTCCACTTTTCTTTCAGCTCAGCACTGACGACTCGCTATGTAAAGGCAAGTGGTACAATCCATTAAACACAGGTAAATTGTACACCATTTTAGTACTTCAAATTCTTTCGAACAACTACTTAGATATGTGTAAAATTAGGGAAGATAAATGTACGGTTGGCGATAACGAATCTTAATTTGTAAAAGAACTTACGATGGGCGCGGCTGTAGTGGTGGCCTGTGTATTTCTGGTAACCCGAATTTTTTCTTCGTGGGGAGTGTGAGACCAGAAGGTGGTGCCTTCCAATCCAACGACAGTGTAACTATAGTCAATCATAATGATAGTGAGTTGTTTAGTAAAGGTTTTAGGAGTGTCAAAAAACTAAACTGATTATTTAGAAGAATCTGACTATGTAGGATATATATTATAGCTTACAAAATTTGATACTCTGCATCTTCTGCATTTGGAGCAACCCAATGAGCAGTCACTCTGTTTTTCAGATCGCTTGAAGTATGTGTCATTGCACTTTTCTGGACTCCAGGACAATCCACAGTTTGTATATCTTCTTCCACGGGATCACTAAAATGTCCTGCAGGTGTGTCACTGCCGTCTTTTCTAACTTGAATTAGAAATCCTTTAAACTGGTCATTTCCGGTTTTCGATGTTAATGTAATATCAAGAGTTTCCAATCCCATTATTGCATTTTTGCTGATTGTCACTTTGTACGGATTTGGACCTGTTTGAGGTTCCGCTTGATGACTAGGAACCATTGATCCGCATACTACGGCAGGCGCTCCATTGCTGTATCCATATACATTCGGGAAGGTGCCGACAAGTAAAATGGCTGCAGATGTAAGATAAATCTTGGCCCGACTACTGATGGGTGGCTGAACGGATCTGCACAATCTCCTATTATCTCGTTGAGAATGCATGTTTAACGGATTTCTTTGTCGCCAATGTTTGTAATGTTCATAAGCACCTCCTGATGAAAGGAAGTGGAAAACCTGAAATTGGAAGGAGACAGGAATTGTATTATAAGAATTTTCTATAAAGTATATAAGACCGCAAATACATTCCAAACCTACTGAGACTCCTGCGCCCCTATCCCTAGAATATTTTATTTCTTACAGGATTTTATACCTAATAAAAGTTATAGTATGAAAAGATTGTCATTTAAATTAGTCTCAATCTATCTGTATCTTCGTACTGTGTATCACACAATTAACACATACACACTAACTCATTTAAACGTTACAGTTACATTGCATAAGGACATTCAAAAATCATAAACTTTTGCAAGTAGTCATTCATTACACGATAGCAAATAAAATCTTACATATCTTGCACAAGTACATTAAATAAATTCGATAAAAACTTGTTTCTGTCCCCACCTGCTTCCCAATTCAGTGCAACTTAGATATAGTCAATAGCATTATGCACATCAATGTCAATTTTAGTCATTCTTCCAAAAAATAACCACTGTTAGGGTAGGTAGCATTAAAAATTTGCTGCTAAGTACATGCCCGCACAAGTCGCAGGCAACCTTGGAGGTTACTGTCATTTTTAAATGATTGTGATTATTTTTTAAAAATACGATTAGACAAAGCAAATTATACATTAATTCACTGAGAAAAAATAATGGTGGGATGATAAATACTATGTAAATGCAAAAATGACTAATCTTAATCCTTTATTGTTGTTGCATTGCTCATTGCTTTGACCTTACAGTTTCTGTCATTTTACAATCAGTACACAGGCTATGGATTAAAATTACGAACCCTTCTAACGTTAACCATAAATGCAATGGCGGTTCATAAATGCAGGGTACATTGCGATATTCAGAGAATCAAGGCATCAGTCATCATGACATTACATGATAGCAACAGCTTCTTGTTATCAAAATCCTGCGTTAGCAGGTGCATATTTCAGCAATCGCAATGTAGTGGTACTTACTATTCTGCACTGCTGCTTTTCGGTGGTGCTATAAGGACAAAGGTTAATTGATGGGACAATGGGATGAAAGGAAAACGAAGAAACGTAATCTGTGTTGAGATTGAGAGAATAAGTATTGAATACGAATCAAAACTGTAATTTAAGCAGGATACGACAAATGATTGCTGTTGTGTCTGTATCGAAATGGAGCATTACGCGTGTAATTATAATTACAAACGCATTTAGGTTCTTATATTTATCATGCCCTTTAATCAAATATAATAATAAGAAGATACATGACATAGTAATGTCATATTATATACACCTTTAAAAGTTATGTGTTTATATACACTGTACAAAAAATATATGCCACCGGCATTATTGCTCGTAACTATTCATTTGCGCCGCGTTCCTGCCAGTACAGGTGGTGGCATAAAAGATAATTACATTTGCAAGCTAATGTTTTTAACAATTTTTAATATGTACACAATTTCAAGTATTTGCAATACAATACATGTTGTTGTCATTATTGTGTTATCTATCTTACATACAAGTGCTGACTACACACTTTTGAAAGAGATGCCAGAGGAAAACGTGTATTTACACATTACCCTACTCGTACCCTACGCACCAACGCACATAGTCGCCTAAAGTAGACCTACACACATTTTTTCTCATTGCACCTGCAGCACGCATCGCAGACAACAATCTGCGCGTGCAAATCTATGTCGCAATAATACACCTTGAATAATTAAATTGACTGAAGAATGAAAGTCTGGCAAAATATAACAATAAAAGCAAAATAAAACAATGGTACAGCTATTTCTCACACTCATCATGGTAATCGTTTTGGTATGCATTTGGAAACTCATGGCCAAGCAGTATAAGGTCAGATTTGTACTTATGGCGAATAGTAATGTATGCTTACGTATGACTTGAATGTAAATGTGAATGTGCCATTAATGTAAGGGCGCGGGTAGTCCCAGCTCAACTCTCAATTCATCACGATTCATTATGCCGTTTCGAATCGGAATCTTTTAATCATCTATCGTTTATAACGAGAATCCCTTCAAAACATGTGTCATCCAAAAATGGAAGACTCATAAAATTCAGCTTGGAAGCAAAAGGTAATAAAAAATAGACAGTTCCCTTTCAAGAATTACAAATCACAGCAATATAAATTATTAGTATAAATACAAAAGTCATAATAACTATTTTATGAGTAGTTAAACATACGTCCATATTTTTATAGGACTGAATAATCTTATTAATAAAGTGACAGTTACATGAAGAAATTACAGAAAAAATTGGGAAGGCAAATAGCTGTAGTGCCTTGCATTTTGATCATATGTCAACAAATGACAGTTTAAACATGCAGCGATGTGCGCAAGTATTCGCCAGTAGCTGCTACCCATATACACGGGGGCGTGGATCGTTGAAGGACTGACGGCTTACTGTTTTTTTCAATTGCATGCAGAATTTTAAATAATAGCTGATGAAAACATCAATTTTGGGTGCATTTATCCTGTATCAATTTCTTTATTGCCTCTACAAATAATTCACGTCTCTTCATTAAAATTGTCATCATGAAAACATTGTAGTTTCATGATATTTCATTATCTTGAAAGTTATGATGAACCAAACATGCGTCGACGATGGCGACATGAGGCGTTTATATATCGGAATGGTCACTACTGCACACTTCAAAGGTGGTCTAAATAGACAAGCTTAAGTTTATTCATCTGAACGTTTTCATAGTTAAATGCACGGAAAAGTCTATCATATTTTTGCATTCGAATTTTTTTCATTTTTTGAAGAATCATCGTCGTTAGTTTTTGTAGCACTTTCTATAATTTTTTGTCAATGACATTTTTGCTCTCTTACCCCATTCACTCGACCGATTGAAACTGCTCGCTCCCGTCATTATAGTTATTGACTTTTAAACACTGACCGCGTTGCTAAATGCACAACTGATAAATGTGCTAGTTGAGCTGGACTTGTTTAAATGAACTTAAAATTGGTAGGTATACAGCAATAAATAACAGAGGTAGAATAGGGAATAGAGGTACAATTTCGTCACAATGAAAAATATATTTCAATATTTACCCGATTTATCAGATTGCTATGCTTTAAGGTAGAATATCCAACACTGTGAAACTGTTTGAGACAACATCGTCCAAATAGTAAATAGTAACGCCCGGGTACGATTGAAAGGAATGAAAAATGACGATTTTACTGATTTGCAGGTTAACATTAGCTGTGTATTGCAAACGGATGGATCAAAAATGTAAAAATATTCATTCTAAAGTTATTATAACGTATTGGGATTTGAAGTAGTCTGTATACGGGGATGTAATATGTAACGGGTGGAGAAGTTAAGGAATGATTTTTTTTATTTAGGCACATATTTTCAGATAAAAGATGGCTACTCCCATTGGTTGTAATGAACAATAACAATGCAGAATCTATTGAAATTTGTGACTATGTTTTGGGTTTTACATTGTGAAATACCGATTATTATATTTTGTTATATACGCTTGCTATGCATGAGTTGAATATTACGAATATCAACGACGAGTTTTTATGAATAAAGTCAGCTTGCTCCGCATTTTTTTAAAATGGCAAAATGCAAGTTTTCATGTGAAGTACATTTATTTCAGTCAACTTACACAATGCATTTACCAACAACAATAGCTGTATATATCAAACCCACCCGGCGATCCAATTATGTAAAGTTGTACTTATCCTTTTTCCATAAGGCAAAAATAGTATTAAAAAGGGTACGGTTTAGTTTGCCACTCAAAAATTATTTTCCCTCCTGATTCACACCCTCTCAGCAATTTTGCAAGTACACAATTGTACCAATATCAGCGAATTTTATAACCCTCACGTATCATGAAACATTTGCTTATTAAGGTAATGATCGATGCTACAGACAGAGCTATTATTATCCTGTTGGGCTGGGCCGGTAAAAAAGTGAAAACTAAATTGGCTGTACACTTGCACTTGTGTTAACCACCGACAAAACTATTGAGATGTTAGGAGACATTTTGTCAAATGACCCACTTTATTTCTTTTTATAAAAACAAGCTTCCGACTGAACTGCTATTCCACTCACAAGATATACCCATTATTACCGGTTATTCTCCAAGAATACAAAATTTCGTCGAAAACTACAGGAAATGAAAAGAACGGGAACATATGAAATGCATACATGTCACCGCGTATGGACACAACCACGCCACATTAATGTTTCACGTCAATACGCAAGACCAATTTTGTGACAGAAAACTACCAGCACAGCACCTGGGTTCTTTTCCAAAAGGAATATACAGGTCAACACGCAGACAAAAGACAACAGACCAATTTCAAAATAGTGGCAGATACAACTACAGCGAACAAGTATTTTCAACACACTAATTTCTCATATTCAAGCCCAATGAAATGGAATACTATTTGGTGTTCCAGATTTGACAAATTTGACAACGCCATACATATTCCAGTCCCGCATACATTTCTAACTCAAATTTCGGAAAATGTGCAAACAGTTTTGGTACTCGTGTACATAAATAACCGTGAGCTTTGTTACCCTTTCGTTTTCTGCTGTAAGGTCATTGAACCTTTCCGTCTTCCTTGCCGATTCCACTCCATAACGTTCCACCTTTCGACAGACATGAAATACCTAGATCAGAGTCAGAGACACGCATATCCTTCACGTTACTTAGCGACTTTGTCTCCCTAGCTTAGCGTGCTCAGCCTACTACTACTTACTATTGAGAAGTTATTAGTTTTGAGCAAAATCAGATTTTGAAAAAATATAAGAAACGTGTAATTTTCGGAAGTAATATTGCGCTTCTCAAGTCTTGCACTCAAGAATTACTATATAATCGTTATTATGGAAAAGGTAGAAAAACGAAAAACAGGTCATTCGTGTAACTAATAGAGTGTATATATCTCACGCATTCAGGGTAACAAGAAATGAGAAGAAATGTAACATTGGCTTTAGTTTATTCATGGAACATGCCATCATCTCACCTACTATGTCATACTTCTGGGCTTTTGTGGTCGTTCGTTATGTCAATAAAAGTACAGCAAAAATATCGAATATTTGTATCAGTACCACATGCTATTTCCTTTTTCCCTTTTTGTAAACATTCTTCCGCACCCATGGAATAGAGTAACTGGTAAAGAATCCAGTAAGTAAAAATATAAACAAATCGATATATATATAACGAACACTTATATATTATTACCGCTTTTCAATAAAATATATTCCTTCGTATTTACTATTACAAAGTATAATATACAGTACTGCTATAAAGTGAATGAAAAAATTTCATAGGACAAATGAATTGACTCTGCTGCTGGCATAGGATCATGTTTTTGAAAACCGTTT
>JAHZNE010007112.1:0-27642 GCA_027744055.1 Callyntrura sp. NNG-2020 | reverse complement strand
TAGTAAATCTGACATGAGTGTATTAAAGAGAAGCCAAGTAAAAAATGAGCATAAACTTAGAACACATGGTAAACGTCCTCTTCCCTTTTGTATACAGCTATACATATATACATATATACATTCTCTGTATATCTGTCGATGTTACCGTATTAAACATGTATCCACTTCTCCAGAAAACTTCCAAAGTTCTAAAATGATCATTTTCTTTAGCTCAATGAAGAGAAGAAAACTACACTATCACTTTATTACAGACATCATTTCTCTTTTTTGTTCTCGCGTCGTTTCTCTCCGCATCACCGTTACATTTCTCCTACTAACTCCCACTGTTACCAACCAAGCAAGATGTCCAGCCGATTCAAAAAAGTTATATTATGGTGCTTGTATATGGATACGTTTAATCCAGGCCGAAACAAAAAAAAAGAGAGAAGTATCCATCCAAATAATAAGATTCACAAAAGGACGTACTAAGCAACTCACTTTATTCGAGATGATGATCTCCGCTCTTGCCATTTTCCATTCTTCCCTTCTTTATTCACCCAAGTCATTTTTACTATTATTACCATTGATATTATATTATGATAGGATCATCCATACAGGCTGTTCGGTTTCATGACTTTTGACTTGAAGAGCAAGAGGGTCCAGTCGGAGAGATCGTTCTGTCTAGATTGTTGTGTGGACATTCCAGTAAAACGACTTCATTTACTCAAACTGTCTCCCTCCTTTTTTATACTTCACTTGTGTGAATGTTGGTGGTAGCGGTTCATCGAACAAGAAAAAAAAATATACTCGCTTGTTGTTTTCGGCCGTCTCTCTGGGAAGACCGCACAAAGTTGGGAAATGACCACAGTCAGTGCAAAAGATCAAGTCTCTTTTTTCTTGAACGGTGTGGGAAATACGTTGGGGGGATATATACAACTACACAACAACTTGTTTAGTACAACACAGACACACAGAAATGTTCTCATAACATTTGATAAATGTGTTTCTTTCTCTATCTTCAAAACAAATCCCACGAACGACTGTTGCATCTCCATACTCTCCCGACCATTCGCCCGGTTCAGACAGAGACCGTCGTCTTTGACTTATTTAAATTGCTTGTAGTAACAAAAGGTAATTACCGTGGCGTATTCACCTTTTTATTTCATCAGCAACCTCATCAAATGGATCATTGATTTGAGGGCGTGCAATTTTTTGTTAGCAGAGAGAGACCAGACATGTCGTCATTGAAAACCCTGCCTGTGAAAATAATAATATCCAAGACATAAAAAAAGGGAAAACTTGTTGGTCCATCGTTCGTCAGCCTGTCATGTTATCTTTATACTGAACTCGTTATAAGTGAAAACGATAAATAATTCTGGGTGAATTAAGATGCTCCAATTCACGCTTCACTCTTTCATTCAGATAATTCATTCCATTACGATATATAGACATAACTTTGTATATAGATACATCATCATCTCCATTATATAATTGCCATGATGTTGCTCTCCGTTTGTATCTCTGCATAGAGTATCATATCTGCGTGTCTTTTTGTTTGACCAGAGGGTAAAAAGCAATAATACAAAAAGGAGGACAAAAGGATCATCATCATCATTATTGCTTCTTATCGGCTTTATCAACTACACAGTGTCGGCCGACGACACAGTGTGAAATGTGCAAGAAGAATTGCGTTTGCCTTGTAGCGATTCCTACCTGCTGCTGATATACTGTTGGGCCATGTGCCTGCTCTCCAATACTCTAAAGGAACTTAAATAATGGTGATGGCGATGATGATGATGATGATGATGATGATGATGACGATGAAGAGATACAATGATGCCATTCAATTGTTGTAATTTAGACGGCATTTTCAGATAAGACAAGAATGAAAGAAGTAGTGAGAATGTAGAAGCTGCAGTCGATACTACATAAAATGAAATGGATTTACAGATTTTTATTCTTCCGCAGCCAGACCCTCATCAATATCAGCACCTAGTTGGCACTCAAACATAACTTTGCAACATCTGGAGTCTTGATCAAACCTTACCACCATGGCACAGTGGCATAGCTGATGTAGTAGTAGGTGGTTTTTCTCTTTTCCAATACAATCTGCAATGGATATATTTTACGCCGTATCACAGCCAAGGTACATTTATTTCTATTTTCTTTACACAAACCGACAGTCATTCTTACGTTCTCAAAAATTCCATATTACAGCTACAGTTGGGTCAAGTGAAAGAAATTGTAAATTCTTTTTTGTACAACACACAATATGCGGGTTTGTAGTAGGCAGTAGCAGTAGAGAAGAAAAATGTGAATGTATAGGCATGTTTGGTTTATATGGGAGAGGTCTCATTATTCCATTCTTTGCTATTAAAACATTTTTACTATAATTTTTGTTTTGACTTTTTAAAAACTCGTAACACATCGCCTGCATCATCAGTGTTGTCGCAAATCAAGTTTTTTTGCTAAACAACAACACTGAACCTGGTGGTATTGTATGTTTTTGCTGCTGACGATGATGATACAGGGAATAAGGTTGGTTGGAATGGTGGGGGACACTTGGACAGATTATAATGGATGGATATCATTATAAAAAATCTCCATGTACCAAGTAACAAACGAGTTCGGTTTGTGGAAAAGGTAAATAATGGTTAAATATGTTTTGTTTTATTTTGCACAAAAAATGAACAAGTAAAACTCGCTGCGTTTATTCAGACTTTGTATGAGAGAATGAGAAAAGGATGAATGGCAGAGAGTAGTACATATTGTACATGTCAGGCTGTTGCAAATCTCAATTATAATTGAAAAATATTTTATATGCGTCTTTCTGCACAGTCTTTCCCTTTTTCATCATCGTCCACGACGACTTTTGTTGTTGTTGTTGCTGTTCAACATGAAGATGAGAGGACGACGGAACAACTTGACATGGTACAAGACAGGACAACTTTAGATTAAAGATATCATCATCTTGCTTTATCATCATCACACACAAGGGAAATGAAAAAGAGTCTAGCTCTGACAGGGTGAAGGGGTTAAAAAACTGGAAATGGGAGACGTTTTAATGAGAGCGCTGTAAAGCAGTTAGTAGAATGCTTACTAGAGGTACTCCTCTTTTCACGGTTTCTTATCACATGTTTATGCGTATATGTTTTATTTTTAGCCAATATTTTCGTTACTCAACTGCGGTGGCATAAAAAATGCATGTTTACTATCAAAATTAACTTTCCTGGGCTAGTCCTCATCTTAATAGTTCTCCAATTCATTTTTTTAAGTTCTCCGAAGGATCTAATTCCGCACTCAAAGAATGCGACATGTCTATCAATGCATGAAACCAAAGGGAGGCCACAGATGCTTCCAATCCTGCTTTCATGTTGGGTGTCATTGTAAGTGAATAAAATATATTATGCAATTCATTCTTATTTTCTCCTTGATGTCACATTACATTCTTATAATACGAAATGATTGCTTCTCCGAGTAATTTATAGCTGCAATCCTACATTGCATTCCTATCTACTTTTGTTCCTTTCATGTGAGTGTGTGTGCCTCTGCACCCGAAAATGTTTTTCTCTCGTAAAGGCATAAATATGAAAAATAGTTGCGCAAACTGGAATACCATGTACGAGTACGTTGGTATATTACGTTATATACCCATGTTTGTCCGTGTTGCTTTCTATCTGTTTATGTGTTTCCCATCTATTTTTCAATCCGGGAAAAGTCCCTCCCTTCCTTTCCACCACCACCAGGAGAAAATCCGCCAAGTGTAAGCAATATTTTATGCATTGAAAAGGATTTACTTTTAACAAAGTTAAGCCCAAATATATTACAATATTTTCCCGAGCAATATTTTTCTTGTCTAAAACTGCCCTCCTCACACCGCTACCACCACCACCACCACAAGCTGATATTGTAATTGTAACGTATATAACAGTATCAGTCCGGTTTTCCCGAAAAGTTTCCTTTTTCTGTTGCGTACCCTCCTTGCACTACATTACAAATATGAGACAACTTGCTACACACACACACGGCACTATTTCTTGCCTTTTGTTTTTCTATCTTGCAAAACGAGAAATTCTTGCTAAATTTTTTGTCTCCGTTTTTTCTGTACTGCTGTCTTTTTAAAAAAAGAAAGTTGAGTTTGATATATTCATGACATTTTATTATTCATAAATTTGTAATGCAAAAAGATGAAATAGATATTTCACGACGTAGTTTTTCATTATAAGCAATATCGTATCACTTCAACATGCTTCACTCCGCTCTCGGCTGCGGCTCTCAGCGATCGTTTTCTTTTTCATTGCATGTATGTATGATTTATCATCATGTCACACCTTTAAATAAAACAGTTGAGGTGACACTTACGACATTTTCATCTGTCTTGCGACATTTTATTTGTCACGAGAGAAAAAACGTACATGGTAATACACTTTTTGTTCTACAGAGCAGACAAAGAATGAGAAGAGAGCAATGCAAAAGAAGGAGAAAAATACGCGGTAGAAAAAAATATATGCTAGATGAAAGGGGACTCATGTTAACTCAAATGTATTATACAGATTTTTCATGCCTACCGTATCACTACATAACTTTGATAGCTTTTATTTGGGTTTTCCTGCTCTCCCCTCTATCTCTCTCTCTCTGGGAAGATCTGGGAAGTAATGAGTGGTGAGCTGTGATGCTGACATTTACATTTTTCTCACAAATTATATCAACTCGAATGTGTTCCTTCAGCACATATTATATCTTTGTAGCATATCATCACAGATTTTTGATGACCATACTGCTGAATGTGAATGTGGATGATGTCTAGAATGAATTTTTGCTGCAAGCTCTCTCAGCAGCAGTTCTACGTAGACGCAGATAAAGCGTACTCTTTAAACAAAGTTTTAATAAAATATCAATGTTGTGGATAGTTTATATACTTGTCTTGTGACATTCTACACGGGTTTACTGGTATGTGCGACACGGAGAGAAGCTCGCAGTGTTGTAAAAAGAAATTCTAGGAAAAAGAGATCTACCACTGGGGCAGGGGGAAGACCCGAACTGTTTGCTGTCCCTCTTCATTGTCTTAAAAGTAAAACTTACATTTTAGCTATTACTCATCTCTAAAGAGGGAGAGAAATATGCGCATACCTTTATTATGAATCTATTTGTGATCCGTTGATTATCAACAAAGCATATTTTGTTCGAAAGTATTCTTCAACGAATTAATCTCATTTCATGTTGGATGAAACAAGGGTTGGTGGTATGCGTATTTTATATGGGGAAAAGTTGAAACGGAAAAGCACATGCTAATGCAGACAGTTGTTTAATTATTCAATCAGGAAAGAGGAAAGCATATTGCAAATGTAAGCAACTGGTTGGTTGATATGTTGTTAGTGGCAAATAGGCATTGGTGTATGGCGTATGGACGACTGGTAAGCATTGCCACATTGCACCATTTAACACTTCAATACGTTTTGTGTTGCATTAGCGGAAAGCGTAATTTCATAAAAATATCGAAAAGGTTGTACTTACGGCATGGTTTGTGCGGTTGGTGGAAATCTCTGTGCGTGTTCAAATGCTTGTCTGTAAAATCAAAAAATGAAAATCCAAAATTATACAAAATCAAATTCACATACAAATTTACATAGACACTCTCTCATCAATTGATTATTTATTGCTTTTTTCGTTCATCTATAAAGTTGAGGTAAGGTGGACAGTTTAGAAAGGCGGCGTAAATCTTACAGAACATGTTACGTTATAATATAATGCACGTATACCTTATTACTTGTTTGGTTATATGCTTTTATAAAACAATAAACACCGTTTTGATTGCAAGTCAAAATTTGAATTTATTTTACATTTCGATAGTTAAACCGACCGATTTTTTCTACTGATTACCAATTTTAATGGACACTCCTTTACAATTTTCCCAAACTCATTGGCAGCAACGCCTGAGATATTTTAGTGTTTTTTTTCTTCCACGTTATAGTAAGAACAGTACGAAGATGCAGACAAAGACGAAGAAGAAAGCAGGAGCCAAAATTTCCAAAATAGTAATAGAGGAGGTAGGTGATGATGAAACACGCTGTTACAAGATGAAAACACTCCTTTCCTTATCCAAACTCTAAGGTTTTTTATAAGTCACGATTTTTCTTCTTCTGCTTCTTTAAGAGCTGGGCTGTTTATTTATTTACAAATAGAGAGAGAGAATATGGCATTGTGTGTTGATCGTAAGTATGGTTTTTAGTTATGTAACTTATGAATAAGGAAGATTCGATTAGGAAGATTATAGGGATGATTTCATATTTTTATAATGGTTGCTATTATTATTATCTACAATTTTAAAAACACATGAAGATTAAGACCCGTGTAATATACTGTAATTTTCCTTTCATCAGTGAATCCAGCCATATATACCCACATAAGTATGCCTCTTTTAACTTTATATTTTCTACGCTCATCGTCTTTATCAAATATCTAGGTAGATAGTTATATATACACCTGCAAACGAACAGGAGCGAAACGGGGGTTCATTTTACTATTGTGTTTAGTCCATACCAAAACCGACCAGAATTTGGAGGACTACTACCATCATCACCACTACCACCATAGAACGATGAGATGGTTGGTAGCCTTGATTTGAGTCAAAGATAAGAGCTCCTTGGTACAGTTTGTACTAACTACCCCCAAGAAAAACTTGAAACTGGTAAAGCCATTGTGTTTGTAACTTGCAACAAGGAGAGAAATTGGTCATCGTATTAAATTTATATTTGTTGTGATCATGGTCATACGACATCACTACAACTAAAACGTCAATATCGAACTGAGCACATAATGAACTTCTTTTGCTTATGTATCCCCATTAAAATGAAACAGGAATTTAGTATTTCTAAACAAAGACCATATAGGTAATACATCTGTCACGCAGATTGCAGGAGTCCATCGATCCCATGCAAATTAGTTTGATAAAATTCAATAAACAAACATGAAAGGGTACGTGTGTCTGAGTGTGTGTGTGTATATATATAACACTATCAATACAATTCAACCTACCATACATGTCTGAAGATCATACTTGTTTACATGATCAACGTAATTAGTCAAGTTCTGCACATCAGAGGCGAATAAAATGAACCTATAATTTCTATTTAAGCTTCAGCGTTTTAGAGATACAGTGTACTCTTTTTTGCATGACGGGACTCAATGAGCTTCGAAGATAAGAAGCGCACGTCGGTATATGAACAATTTAATATTCAAAAATGCCACCAAGCAAACACTGTGCAAAAATTCTGCATGTAAATTAAAACACTGACAGCCAGCCAGAGTTGACATGATATTGGTCGAAAATAAAAGAAAAATAATGACAGGAGCTGCACCTCAGAGGATGATAAGATGATTACACAAGATAACCATTTTTACCCTAATCCTTCAGCCGTTTTGAATCCTCGCGATATGTGATACTGGTACTATTATAAAAACATTGCCGTTTCGTTATTGCTGCTTCCCTAGATAGCATATCAGGAGTAAATATCCCGGCACCATTAGATGAAGCAAAAAGGTGACTTCCCTGCCATTACCACCGCCATCATGGGACAAAACAGAGCGAAGCTTAAAACACGGTGAGTTAAAGGAAAGTTGGTGGTTAAGGTGCTATTCTCCCTCTGTCGCACCGGTGCTACTTACAATACAATACCAAGCATATCGATGTCAATTCCATATAAAGCTGTGCTACTGATCAAATCATACAGATTGTAGATTCATCGTCGTTTTGGATGCATCCCCTCGGTTTATAAACGTATACCTTGTAGGCCGACAACTGACATTATTATTTTTTTCAGCCAACAGCACACACTGGGCTAATAAGTTGCAATAAAACAAGGCTTTCCTTCCCAACCAACTGTTTTGTCCTATTCCGAGAACATGATTATGCCGTTGTACGGCAAATGTCGTTGGTAATGCGAAGTAAACAACTAACTAACAGTGGTCACATCTCTCACCAAAACAGAATCGGCAAACATACATATATCGTAGCATGTATAAACATACATATATACAAATATTCGAGTTTTCAAAAGTAAAACCAAGTCATTTTTCTCCTCCTGAACCAGATTTGATCGAAAGATAGTCCAAAAGATCAAGATCGCACTTATGAGTGACCGTCAAGTCTACTCGGTACAACCATTTTTCTTGTGAGTGCGAGTACTTTTCAATTTTGAATGAAGAATATTGAGGAAAAAATTATTTCATAAAAAATGAAATGGTAGTGAGCAACAGTTAACAACAGATTGACTATGTGTAACATGCTACATAGGCGACGCACACAAGATACGCTCCACGCAGCCAGCTGTTTCAATGAGAACTCACCAAACGCTAAAACAGACCAATATACAAGTTTACTTTGTTGATGATGACACGACGCAGATTTGAAGGAGATCATGATGATGATGACAGCAAAAAGCATTCAAAGCATCCAAGCCGAAGAAAGTGGTCAATATCTCCAATCAAGTGCTGATGTTACCTCTACGGTTTTTGTACATTATTATAAGTTGTACAAAAAATAAGAAAGAAAGGAGGACGACGACGCCATGTTACGTCGTCCCAAAAGAAAAGTACAATTTGTCGTAATTTTTTTCACCAAGCTTTTGTGTATCTCGTCATAAAAAAAAGAAAATCACTTTTGAGAATCTGCGCTGCTTGAGAGAACTCACTGATCCGTTTCTTTTCAGACCAGATATTTGTAATAGCTTTCAAGTAGGTAAAGTGAAGTAGCGTAATGTTGATCTTTTATGGCTACAGGCAGTGTATATCGGGAGCAGACATGAAAAATGTGCGCAAAAAACGAGATTCGATGTTACTAGTGATTATAATGATGACGACGACGATGATGAGAAAAATGACGAATAGTACTACTACGTACAACATACAACAACACACCACACCACACCGCACTACGTTCGACAGAAGTAATCGAGGCTTTTTGTAGCACTGTTGTTGTTGCGTCGATAACGAAGAAGGAAGAAACGGCAACGATTTTTTCTGACTGATTGATGGGCGGATATTTGCATCGCAGGCTACGGATGAGCGGATACAGTGATACGCTGCACAAAACTTTAGCATTGGGTATACTCGCAAATCACAGGTATATTATTTTTATAAGAGAAAGGTAATGCATATGTTGAAATTATTATGTATCATCATTAAGGTTATATTACCTGTGCTATTATCGTCATCATTTGCGACGCTGATGCTTATGATCGGAACTTTGTTGCACAAGCACAAAATACCTTTGTGAGTACCCAGTCAAAATGGATGGAGCGATTGGGAAGGGAAAGGAGTAATTTAAGCAATTTATTCCATATAAAATTATGCTATCACAGGAATGTGTATGTCTGTCGTATATTGTGATTTTGTACATACTATATACTATATGGCTGTATTCGTGAAGAGGCCAATATAATAATAGCAGCACGTATCAGGATTAATGAAAGCAGTAAGAATATTAGGATTTTTGATATTCGGTAACAACTTTTAAATCATCTGCCGGCTGCGGACCGTCCTTTGCAAAAGAAAGGCAGTAAAGAAGAGTCGTTTGGAGCTCCTAATATTACTGTCTTCGAATAATGCACATGATTAGTTCTATTATTTTTGCCATAATGCTATTATGATAATCTTTTCAAGTAGTGCGCATGCGAACATTGCTTTTGATATACATTTTGGTCGTTTCTTGATTCTTGCAGGACACTAATTATTGTAAGAAATATAATGTTGTGAGATGATTACCTATTATTGGTAGCATACTGAACTGATTTGGTATTTTATCAACAAAAAACTGCCAGTGCAATAGTGTACCATCATCATCGCCCCCCATAATCATAAATATGATATAAAATTATGTGATTTGTAAAGCAGAAACGAATTTTTTATAGCTTTCAAAACAGCATGGAAAGTTGCTAGCAGAGGGCCAGCCAACAATCGGTGGGTTGCCTGCAGTAAAAAGGAACAACAATATGATTAGATTTAAATGCACGATATGGTTGAATGATGAGAAAAGGAATGGCAAAGTATCTGAGGCTGAGATAAAGATGAATGAATGAATAGGTTACAATTTGGAAAGCAATAAACATAAAAATTGACGACGTGTGTTACGCCCGTTGCCCAACTTCAGTCAAACCAACGCAATTTGTAATTCCTGCTTTTCGCGTCTACCCCTTTCAGGTATGAAACTGAGTGTGTAGGAAAACCTATCCGTCAGGTGTGTACCTACCTACCTATACGAGAAAAAAATATCTCTGAATATTTTGTTTCGATTTTTGTTTCAGTTTGCCGCTCAAAAACGTATCAATACTATTTGCTATTTATTAAGCATATTTTACAACACTGCTTATCATGGACAAAATCAGAAAATACGTTATGAATAATTTGTTAAGGTCAAGTGCTCTTTTACACACAATTTATAATTACCCGATGGGTGGTCGTCATATAACGTGAGTACGGGTTTGGTTTGGTAAAACCTACACACATACAGCTCTCCTCAAGTAGCAAAAAATACTGTTTCAGCAGCCCGGCTAAAACTGTTGTTTTTGGTACAGAGCGCCGTGCACCACCAAACCCCTGCCTGCACTCTTTGACTGCATACTGCTCAGCTATCATGAACATTGTCCAAAGAGAAAGAGCGTTTTCCGATGAAAAATTACCATGCAAATTACTCCCCCTTGATTTACTAATCAGCCAGAGGTGCCATTGTTCTGAGGTGGATATTAAGAACCGCTTAACGAGTCAAAATGATCTACCTTGCTTATTTAATGTTCTACCATGCAATATATGAATAAATAAGGTTTGATTAGATCATTACGCAATTTATCCTGCAACTGCACCGCATCTAACTTTAAAGCTGCTTACTAGTTGCCCAATGCCACCGCCGCCACCACACTTGGTTTACCTGCCAAGAAAGCATTTTTCTTCTCTCTAGTAGCACAGGTAGTGTAGTTTTTTTTAACGTAGGCACTCGAAATGAAGCATTGACGTGCATACATAAATTGACTATGATAAAGTAATTCATCTTTGCAATGGTCGAGAACAACACGTCAGTCAAGGCATCACAGTATGTGGATGTTTATGGTGAGCCTTCTCATCGAAACTTTAAAAGCGAGGCAACACACAATATTCTCCTTTTCACAGGAAGAAATGAAAGTGTCAGAAGTTAGCACATACCTACGTACATGTGCACCTGTTTATAGTTGTTATTCTCGTAGATGTTCACATGCCTGTTGTAATCGTCATGTTGTTTATGTCTGTGCGCACGCATAAGTTTGTCACATTTGTCATACTGTCAGTACTCTTAGCTTCAAGCAGGTTGACAATAATGGATTATATAACTCGCAACTGACCAGAGAGAGAGGACGAGTGGTTTTTACATCATCATTCAAATAATAGCCACGTAAAACCCAAGCTGGTCAGTGGGAGAGAGGAAAAAAGGGAGTAATTGTCCTCCGTTTTTTTACTCCCATCCAAATAATACTTTCGTTTTAATAATAATTTCCCTTATAACAAGAGAAGATGGTCTACACCAAATAGTGAGACTGAGAAGTCAAGAGAATTTGTTTAATGAGGTTAGAAGCTGTGTGGCGTTGGTTTCATAAAAAATAATCTAGCAGAAAAGTGAAACTAAAAGGGTAATTCAAATTATAAGCGAGCAAGTACCCTTTTTGCAGTTGACGCGCTCAAATTTTCAAAAGGGTACAAAACATGCATAATAATCGTAAGAGTCAACGAAGCCACCACCACCAGCTGTACTCGACGGGGATTCTAAGATTAGTTCCTCCTGCTGAGTGTGTGATACAGTGCACACACAGAGAAAAAAGAGCTTGAGTCCTCACTTTGTCGTGAAATAACATTTCGTTTTCCACATTTTGCTTTGATACATCCAATACAAGGACAAGGAAAAACTTAAAACGATGTGTATGTAACAGTAATACTATATAAGCCCAGTTGTCAGTGAAAGAGAAACTCTAGAAAAGTCGTAACCTTGTTTCGTATACTTTATTGTTTATATAATTAAAACTCTTAGATTAGAACAATATATTCATCAAAAAATAAAAAATGCCTTTTCAACTAATTAACGCAAAGAATTGCTGCATATATTGCGTTACAAATTATTACTATGCTTCAGCAATGTAGACAGTTCCGACGTCTTAAAAACTTCAGGAGATATATTCGGGGGAATTTTATTTTTCTTTTGGAAAAAGAAATATTGGCAAGACGTGACTTTCTCTCTCACCCTCTCCTCGAGATAAATTTTACTTTATCCAATATAAAAGCCTTTTATTTTTATTCCCGGTACTTGATACCAAAAAGGAGCAGCAGCAGCTTGTCCTGATCTGAGCTTTAGTTTATCCAGA
Organism: Callyntrura sp. NNG-2020; assembly: GCA_027744055.1. Taxonomy (NCBI): domain Eukaryota; kingdom Metazoa; phylum Arthropoda; class Collembola; order Entomobryomorpha; family Paronellidae; genus Callyntrura; species Callyntrura sp. NNG-2020. The sequence goes on along the minus strand of JAHZNE010007112.1, from coordinate 15,283 downwards.
CAAATTTATATATTAATTCGATGGAGTCACTAAAACACTCTGTTTATAAAAAATTGAAAAGATTAAGAAAAGGGCTTTTTAATTTTTACTCTCACACCATTTGTTCTTATGTATTTGTTCAAATTGGGTACAATGACGCTGATATGATAAGGGTAGATTTTCTGCTTTATAAAAACAGCTTCCCATGTTGCATAGGGGAAGCTACGACGACGGTGCGGTGGTTGTTTCATTCTGTGTGGGATAGTAGCATTGAGCTCCAACAGAACATCAGCAAAAAATACACACATAGGCAGTCTACAAAAAAACTGTACACAGTCATGAACACGTAATAAAAAAGTACGGCATGCTTTTAATAGCCTAATTACCAGAAAGACTCTCTATGAACGTATTTATCGGGCAGGCAGTGTAAAATAATGAAAACCTCCCTTCTCATTTCACCGTCTCCTTCCTTATTTCACGGCCTCCTCTTTAAAAAAGTAAGAGAAGCATAAAATATATTCACACCGCTGTTACTTCAACTTTTACTACTACTACTGCCACCATCATAGAAGTCTGGTCTCTCCTTTAAAAAAACAAGGGAATCTTCTATGTATACACGTTTAATGAAAGATCTCATTTTACGGGTGTAAATTTAAGTAAATGAGCATTTTTTCCTCCTCTTGTTCGTCCTGTTTATTTAAAGGGACGAAAAAGGGAAAAAACACAATATTACAAAAACGGAGGAGGAGAAGGGAAAATGAAAATTGTTTCAATATACCAGGAAATTAAGAGAAAAGACCTCATAGCTCGTTTGTTTTGTGCAGTGAAGGGAGCAACAGCAGCGCTAACGGTAATGCTCTCACACAATGTATATAACATTGTACGGCCTGCCACTCTATGCATTGTTAGAATAAAAAACCTTAATTTGTCGTTTTTTATGCATATGTATTCTACAATTTAATAAGGCGTAGCGTAAGTGACTGGAAATGATTATGAGGATGATGATGATAATGGTACGGATCTTGGTACCATACAACCAGATATCCTTTTACATCATCCTGTTGTAGGGGTCTACTACAGCGAAAGAGATGAGGATGTACTTACAGGTTTGTAAAAATTGTAGAGGAAAAAGCGATTATCTAGAAGAGGAACGTAAAAAAAATATTCCCCCTCGTGGATACAAAACGTTACCAATTTACATGACTTTTGTTGTGAAGCAGACGTCTTTTGAAGGGAAAGAAGCGATTTAAAAATATATGGAGTGTGGGATGTCCTCTGTTCTTTTGTTGCTCTTCTGCTGCAGCTTCTTCGTCTCTTGTCTCCTATTAATTAAGCCCATTTGTACAGCTCGGCCGTGAAATGAATTGCCGGTAAAAGGGGCTTAATCGACGTCTAATTAAAAGTCATTGACTGCATTTAAATGACCAACTTTAGGACGACGGAAAAAATAATGAAAGATTTTTTTCTTGCTCCTCGGGAGCCTTTGCTGCTGCTGTGGAAGGAGAGGTGGAGGAGGAAAAAAGTAGAAAATGTATTTCCCCAATAAACTGATGCTTTCTAGAAAAAGTAATTGTGTATTTTTCAATGATTTCACATATATGTACGGTTAGCTATTTTTTCATGGAAAAGACACAATAAACGCATTAGAGACTGTTTGGTAGATTGCGTTGTTTTAACATTACGATGGGCTAATAGTAATGAATAATTTTGTCGTAATTTCTGATTGTGTTGTGCAGTGCGAGGGTTTCAAAGAAAGCTTATAAAACGGATGAGGGAACGGGGTGGTGTATTTTTCAGAATAAAAATTTTTTCGAAGTCATATGGTATTTTATATGATCCTTTCTTAAAGTAGAAACTCATTTAAACCATTGAATTCTTGATGTTGTGTCATGTGGCAAATGTCAATAAAAGAAATAATTGCAATCAAAAGAGTAAATGAAGGCTATTTGTATTCCTCTTGTTTAAAAATATATCACGTGTTAATAAACAGCGACACCGAAATAAACTTGAGAAAAGGGGAAAACGTCAGAGAGAAAGGCAATGAAGAAATTAATACCGAAATAAAAATAATTTATGACAAAGTTTTTAACTAAAACAAAAAGGGTGACGGGGAATAGCAGTCAGGGTATACGGAACGTGCTGAGTGGAAGAAAAATGTTTAAAAAATAAAGTGTGAGGGTTCATTGGCTCATCATGAAAAAAATGGTTTGGAAAAGTCATAATTTTCCCGGCTGCAGTGTGGTACCACCCTCAAATGTCGTTATCGTTTTTCTGCAGGATTTAAATAAAAACTATTCAATTCAAGGAAACAGGTCAAACATGATTTCAAGCTGTGTGATCGCTGACATATCAAATATGGACCAACAGAGCAGTTTTCCGTATTTGGAACGCGTATTACTAAAAGCTCGGCAAAACATTCAAAAGGTTATTGTATGCCTATACAGCATAAGTCATATAATGGGGCAGTGACATTGTTAGCAATTAGGGTACATATCAGTTATTCATCTGTGAACTGTTTTCCCATAAAGAAAAATATTAACAAAAGGAGCTGTAGCGTTTAAAACAAAGAGCAAGTAAGTATATGCATCTTCTCTTGTACTATGTTACGTCATTGTAGCTTGTATGCAATTTAAGAAACCAAGTGGAATTTACATGTAAACAAGCAGCATTCATTCACCCAATCAATACAATACAATGCATAGGTATGCGTCATGTCATTTTATGATCGACCGACACACCATTATGGCGCCAACTTGTTTAACAAACCATTTCATTTGTTGTGCTCACTCACAGGCCATGTAACCTGTACAATGTTCCATTAATGCAGGCCAAATCGTGTACTGTTTTGATGTGGACGCGCAAATGTGCACTACCATCATGTTAAGTGGCAGCAGCACAGCAAAAGGAAACACAGCGCATTCCTTAAACTTTGCCCTTTTGTATTTACGTCGCTTCATTTTGCACACTTTTGTCAGTTGAGTTGAGCTATCCGTTTTCACTCAAGTTTTTTTACTCGAGTTCTCTTATCGTTGAACTTACACACAATGAAGGAGCCTTTCATTTGCGATTTTCTCCCCATAAAATGTACCTCTTTGATAGACAACCACCACCATGCCACCAACAACTGCCAGAGAAAAAAACGTGTTGGGAAATGCATTTGACGCACACTGATATCTCGTTGGAATAAACAATAATAATAACAAAAATGTGTGCCGAAATACCTATACATATCTCTCACTTTTGCACCTTCTTTTCCTTTAGAGTTGACTGAAGGGCAGATCAATTGGTTTGACATTTTACTTCGTTTAATATGTCGATATGCCCATTAGAAAATTTCAATGGATACAGAAGAGGATGATAAAACCAAGAGTCAATAGTGCGTGCGTCAGTAAATAAAGCACTACTTGCTCTCAAGTATTGTGAAGAGCTTTATCGTTTCATGAAGTAACCTACCTACCTCGGAGCATTATGATGCACACAAAAAGCTATGCAGCCCATTAAAAGCCTACGGGGAAAATCAAAAGGGAAGAATGAAACGAACAAACGAAATCGAAAACCAAATAAGGCAACAAAACCTAAAGTGCCACTGATAAGATAATATAATGCAAGCGGATTACACATTACATTGTGCTTGTGTCGATGTCAAGGAACATCTAGACAGGCAATCTCACAGATACCTATATAAACCATCAATACATCACTTTATTATGAACATTTCTCTTTTTCCATTTAAACTTTCCTTTACAAAGTATGTATCAGATACTCCTGCTAAATTTTAACAGACGTGGTGGTTTATGTAATTAGAAAGCATTTAGTATAAAGTGGTCAGTAGTCAATTAATATTATTACTTACGAGGGAATAAAATAGCATACTTCGTGGAGTAAATTAATTTTTTAATTTACAAAATTACATATTTAGTGGCACATTAAATACGTCACTTGTTTTTCATCTGCAAATTAAAATTTTTTAATGAAATGACTCCACCAACTATAGTAAAGAAACATGTTGATTTATCTTACTAGGAAATTGCTAGCAATACGCTTGAATGCTCGTCGATTAAGTCATCTCGTTGTTAGATAGTGTTTCTCTTGGTGTCGTGTCGTGCTGTAGTGACGGGCCAGCAAAAAAATGCTGCTCAGTAGGAACTCAGAGCTGGTATGCATTTCTTATTTTAAAATAATGGATGATACGATTAGACATATTATGATAATCGCAATAAAATACATCAGCTTGTCGGCTTTCCAATATTCCGCTTGATCGTCCGCCACCACCATCGTCATATCATCAATATCAGCATAATAAAATTTGGTTAGTGCGTACACAGTTTTCATTCTATTGACAGACGTGTGTGTGCGTCCGTCTGCGTTTCCAGTTTAGTTGGACTGGGCATGCAAATGGATTAAATCACACAACAGCAGTGGAGGACGTCCCAATCTCAATTCCTTCTATTATTTTAGTTTCCTAAATGCATCTCCTACTTTAGTTTAATAAACATCGCTTATTGCACTCTCCTCATCTCAAGTCATCATAAATCTTCGTGTGGGGTCTATATTCTATATGAAATTTGTGAACAACATGTCCATAACATTTATGCACGTATATATATGCATACCTATGTATGTTGTAGTTGTACATTACAACTTTTTATCCAAAGCAATAAAGCAAAAGGTTGATCAACATGATCGGCGTCCTCATCATTTATATCTATCTGCCCAAATGGACAACAAAGGTTTTAAAAAATTGTGTAGATATAAAAGACGAACAAAAAAGCGAAAAGCACAAGCCGAGTCCTAATTCATCTGTCCCAACTTATTTTGCTGCGGCGTTTGCCGGCCTGCCTGATGTCGCACAAAATGCCTATCTAATTGATGGGGCTTAAAGTCAAAAGGGAATGAAGAGGGCATCCCCATCATCATCATGATCAGTAGTGGTTGCCTCGGTGATCACCGTATAGCTCGGGTTTTGTGCCGTGATGACTTGGTGAGTAAAAAAGAAAAAGATGTAAATCGACCGTCCGTTTACTACGACGACCACGACGGCACCGACCAAACGTCGGTTTGCTTCCCATGTTCACGACGTATTTACAGGGAGACTCGTACAAATTACTATGATGATCGGATCGTAATATGAGAAAAATATATTTTTGATGTATGTTGAATGTAGGTATATATGCCTATTTTGTACGAACGATGGACCTTGTACAATTTATAAAGAATTTATCGTAATGAAAATGTATGTATGACAAGTTGACCTAAAGGTACTTTCATGCTTTTAGCCCTCCCTACAGTATACGGATTTATATGTTGTATATGTATCCATCTCGAAAGATGATGAAAACTATGCTCGCTCCGCTCGATGGGGCAATATAACGAACAAGAAAAATATTGTTACGCGAATAGCTTACCGCTCTAGGATCCCACCATTTGTAATATGTTACCGTGTGGAGAGAGAGAAAAAAAATGAAAAAATGGGGAACATAATACCGACATTGGATATCCATTAGCAATTTTTCCCTAATCCCTAATGCATGACGCTTGCTTTTTCTTATTTCATTACTTTTGTTACGCCATTCTTCCTTACTTTCCTTCAGCCTTGTCCCTCTATCCCTGTCCACCGTTTTATATTGGATTAGTGGTGGTGGTGTTGGGGGTGACAGCTAAGCTATTATTGACCGTAAGTCTGACAAAATTGGTGACCACAATATTATAAATGGTTGGTATAAAACCGAATCCCAATTTTTCAGGGTGTGAGTATAATCATCATCAACAACATCTAGGTTTTAGAAAGTAGAGTAAAAGTGGACAAAAAAGAGAAAAATGAAAATAACGACACAAAATGTGTTCCCAGACCTTCATGCGCCTTGCTCAAGGTTTCCTATAAAATTAGTTGATAGCGATGAACATATCAAGTAGCTGACCTGTCTAAAGGGAAAAAATGCACCGAAAATTGCTTGCTTCATCTTCTCCGTTTAACTTATTGTTTTCGTGTTACTTTTACAAAAAAAATTTGCTCACCGGTCAACATTGGCTCTACAATACAAACCACGATTCTTAACCTTTTTTGCTCAGATATTGTTTGGCGGTTTGTCATCCATTGTGCCAGAAGTACACAATTTGTAAAATGGCTTATCGTGAAAGGAAGGACGACCAGGGAGAAACAGAACTACGCATATTAGCATCACTGTTACACAACATCACAGTTTGGCATTTTACTTAAAAATCGTATGTCAATCCTTAACTAATACGGCCATCATTTATCGTCCATCTACCTTCACTTTTCTGATGTGGTTGGCAATTATTATTTGTGACTTTGCATTCCAAATCAATACATGATAAATTGATGATCCCAATCGGTACTAGGTACAGTATAAATACACCATTTTTGGAAAATTAACTATGCCGGGTCCATTAAACGTGCGCAATGTTGCAGAAGGTTTTTCGCAGTTTAGTTCACTCAACACCTTGTTGAAGTTCACGTTGACAAACGAAGATGATATACTTTTTTGACGAGCTTTAACCATGCCCCTTGTTAAACTAAGTGGTGAACGTCAACGATAACATAAAAAATACACTTTGGCAGAGCTCGACCAGTTTATCGTAGGTGGAATTATGGGATATTTTGGTAACTACACACACACATTGAACCGTACTCGAATAAAATTTACTTTGGAAATAGTTCTCAAGAGAAAGTTTATTGTGCAGTGGTGGTAAATTTACAATGAAAAAGTGACACAACTTTTTTTTGTGCAACTCTCCGACTTTTGGCCGTACCTCTTTTACTGCCGTACAAAGATGGACAGAAAAGCAATCTAAAATTTATGAGCCACTTTGTCGTAGATCACCCCTTTTGCCATTTTGTTTTATGAGCCTGACAAAAAAGAATTGGTTGACTGAATGACTGACTGCTATCATTCTTGAAAAGACATACTTTTCGTCTCCTCATACACTGGACAGAACACTACTCATTCCCTCAGAAAAAAAGTTTTTTTTTCTCTCTTCTTTTCGTACCTCTATCTGTACTCATTCAAATGATACAAAAGTTATAAGAAAAGAGTTGTATTTCATAAAGCCATACACTCGGCATTTTCTCAATTGTCAGACCTTAAAAAGGCTTTGAGTTATTCATTTCTCGGCACATCGCAATAGCTCAAACTGCCCATCAACTTGATCCTCACTTCTTTTTCTCTCCCTCTCCGCTTTATTCACTTTTTGGCTGTACTCAAGCATGTCATTCTTCAGCCACCATGCTCTACAGTACTGGTGCACACAGAAATGTAGTTACCTACTAGAAAAACTACAAGACAGCTTGGCGAGTGAGGAAAAGAGAGAGAGAGAGAGTGTGTGTGTGTGTGTGATGTGTGTGTACGTTATCCGTAGTAAATGTACCGCACTGACCATTTATATAAAAGAAATGTAGATCTTCTCTCATCTTGTTTCATCTTTCTAAATGGTATAAACTTTAAGTGGAAATGCATCAGTCGGAAATCTACCTGCCACAAAAGTAACAACATAACGTAGAATACATGCGTGTGTAAAGGAGTTTGGAGTGACTCTGATCGGTATATGTGTACGGTTATATTTTACTAGCATTCCGACTTTACTTAACTTCTATATAAACTTTTCTCTTTCTCCTGTCGGTCGGTCAGTTGGAGGTTAACTTAAAAAAGTTACATTACGCCATTACCATCATTCGCTACAAGCCGTCACTCATAAAAATGGTTTCCAGCTGGATTGACCCGTAAAGCTGTGAGCCCGTTGCAAACACAGTGTAAGTGTACGTTTTAGTACTCTCTCTCTCTCTCTCTCTCTTTCTCGTCAAAGCTAAAATGTACGCTCCGGCGATGGTAAAAAAAGAAACCAACGAAAGGGAGCATAACATGTGTAGATAAGCTAGACATGTATATATCTGTGTAAGCAATAGAAATAAAAAATGAGCTAAAGTTATTTCTAAATTTTCAATGTATTTTTGACAACAAGAGAGGACGATAGATAAAATGAAAGTACATTCAAAATTATACATCAAATGCCTTCCGGCTGTAATCCAATTTCTCTCGGAGAAAAACTAGGTATATACATACACATCGTATTTATATATGTATACATACAGCCAGCATGAGACGATATTTTACGCATGTTATTTTGTGGCAGTCACATTTTCTGACAAATTTCTTGTTCGTAAATTTTTTCTTATCTCATGTTTCTCTTTCTGTCTCTTGTAGTGGGGTAGTGTATGGTTTACAGAGAGAGAGAGGGAGAGCCTGTACTGGAACTTGTACTGCTGCAATAATCTTTTGCGGTAAAGATAAAAAATAGACAGGGTAGATTTTATTAGTTTTTTTTTCACTGTTCACTAAAAACTGATCAGTTGCTCTCTTGGGACTGGAACTCCACTACCGTCACTAAACCTGACAGACAATAATAAAAATGAGCACTTGTAAAAGAAAAAACGCCAGCTCAAAGCTTCGCTATACATTCACTCAGTATTCCAGTGAGCGAAATTTAAATACCAATGCCACTTGTCCAGCCATCAAAAGTGCATAATGCAAACCTTTGCAAATACTTACAAGCACATGAACATACCCAAGTCAAGTATAAATGATGAATTCATATAATAATTCATATGCTGTAAATCATATGGAATAGAGAGAGTGAAATTCCCCACGGCAGAAATTGTTTTATTTCTCGGAAAGATGAAAATCTTAAAGAGCTTCATCGTTGTTATATGAAGAGGGCTGTGACAAAGACAATTATGTATTAATAAAACTCCATTTTAAACTCACCTCGTGAGTTTACAACAAAACAAACGAGAGTAAGATGATTGCAGTGAGGGGATTTTTAAGGTGTGGCTTTCGCAGCAGCTTATTACACTCTACAGCTTAGATAGGTCTTGTTAAATAAACTCAAAAGAATGGTCTCTTCTTCTCTGTATCATTACCATTGTCGTCATCATTATCATCCACGGGATCATTAAAGCATCAGTCAACGAAGCTTTGTGTTGTTGTCGTCGTTCTGGTCGTTGTGGTTGTGGTAGATTGATATATATATACAGACAAAAGCACATTTATACTACAAAGCATATGTATGTATCGTAGTGGGACAAAAACAAATGATGAAATTAGACATTGTCCCCCATTTACTGCTTATAACAAGAACAATACATACCTATTTTTAATATGATCCAACCGAATACCTACCTGCACGTTCTTCACTTCAATTTAACTTCCCACTTTCCAATGTGGCGCTGGCGCACACGATAAATATGCATGTGCTAAAATCTGGTACTAATTCTTGTATTTGAGTTTATTATGGATATTTCAATGGTCACTTTGTCATCACTTAATTTAAATATTGACAAGGAATTACAATGATTTTACTTTCTTTTTGTGCCATTGCAAACACTATACGTATATGCCTGTCAAAATATTTTGAAGACAGAAAGGCTCTCCATCGCGGAGTAAAATTTAACGAGAGAAAAAAGCAATCAGGACAATGAAAAATTGTTGTCAGACAAACCCAGCAAGAAATCCATCTCCTCCAGTCCGACCACAACTCAAATTTCACGCAATACATAATATTGTAATTGTAAATAATAATTTTAAAAAACCAGACTGGTAAAAAAAATCCGTTTCGTAAGATGAGTGGTTGGTCGGTTGTCTCTTGTATAAACGCACTTTTTGTTTAGCAACTCTATATCGTTACAGTTAAGATATGACTTGTAATGGACTGTGATTTCAACATCACCTCGATGATGTGCACTCATGTACATAAAATCTTCTGGTTACAGAGTAATCTCGAGAGCTCGGCTTCTGTTCGTTTTGCTTTTTTTTGCTCCTGGAGATTCTTTGCAGCGAGGGAAAACGTTGTTGGATGAATCACTCTAAAAATCAGCTACCATTTGCAATAAATTTTCTGAAAGGTCACAGGGATTAAATTGGTTTTTCAGAGCGTATCTCAGTGTGTATCCAGGCAGTTGGCAATAATAATGGTTGTATCTAGTACCTCTGTAGTATATCAACCCGAATCCCTATTGCAGATGCCATTATTATTGTGCAGGCGCATTTCAATATATTAAAGAGTGCGTTTTGAAGTAATGCACGTCTGACATCTCTATACACCGCAAACTAGTTGATCTGATCGACTGAGTGAGTTTGGATTCAAAAAGAGGCATCACTTCGTGTAAGGAAAACTTCGCCAATAATGCCTTCAGGCAACTTAGCAATCGTATAATCCATTACATTACATAATATATTGTACGCTTTGTTATTGTTCGTACACAAATGTACAATACAGACAGCAATTTACTCGTCAGTAAGCCCCTTCACTTTGAAAACCACTGTGGTTTAAATTTCACGGAGGATTTCAATTGATCACGATATCACAGCAGGACAAGGCGTCTAAGGGTAAATAAGCTTTGATATTTAATCACACCTAAAATAAGCTCAATACTTAACCAATAACCTTCATATTTTCACTTTCTTCCATTATTTGAGATAATGCGTTTAATGCTTCTTGCGTTGAATTTTCTTTGTATCAGAAATCCAAAAAAGGAGTACCTATTATACACTCAAACACTTACACAACCCTCTGATGTCATTTTTGTCGATTACAATTCTTTACTGAAAGATATCTCTAAAATGATCAGATAAATGAAGGATTTTATTTTAACATATTGCCAATCGAAATGTCCCATCTCCCTTGACCGAGATACAAATCATATAATAATCATCCACATTTTAGATCAAATTTCCACAAAGATCCTCATCATCTATTGCGCTTTATCATCCTGTTGTAAAAATGAAATCCTATAGCTGCCGGTTCTGAATTCTGCCATGACCGGATCCAAACAAGGCCATACTTATCTAGCTTCACCGCTCTACCACTGTGATTTAATAATGTCTGCTGTGTGAAAGATTGTGGTAACATGAGTTGGCTACGCTTGTGCTATTTCTATGTGCTAGAAATGGTAAAAGGTGCTGTTTACTTATTTCGATGGACAACCATAAAATAAAAAAAGAAATATCGTTTCTTGCTACTTGGTCTTTACAATGTTGACCTCGCAAAATGACTTGTCACTATTATAAGCTTGTCTCTCTTGAGCCTACAATCATTGTGCAACTAATTGCAGGTATAAAAACTATACATACGTTATCGACGAAAGAAACTAATAAATGCTGATTGTCCAGAGAGAGAGCTCTGAGCATTTCAACAAGAAGGTTGGTAGAATTTGAATACAAACAAGTAGTAAGCTTGAAAGCCCGAGAGAATGACGTTAAAAAAGTTAAAAGAAGGTTTCAACCACAAAGTGAACGTAACATGTCTCTTCTACCTATACTCATCATCACATCATCATGCCCACCTCTACCGCAACAAAAGTAATGATCACGAAAGAGGGATGCGTGCATGCAGCAACAGGTAACCGAAAAAATGTGTCAATATTAAATATGTACAACAATTCCTGCCTTTGCCACTACTGTTGTACATATGTGCATTTAAAAAACAAACACCAGTTCACTAACTGCTGCTGTTGTTGTTGCTGTCACAAGAATGCATGCTGTTGGATGTTGCTCTTGGGCTGACATGAGAGAATAATTTATGACATGACATCACCAGTATTGTGTATTCAATATATTTTTACCATACGTCTCCTGTTGTTTGTTTCGTAAATAACACACGACGACACGACAACGGCAAGAGAAATATCTACACTCACAATAATAATTGTTATTTGCTCCGTGTCTGTCGTGTTTGGATATTTGTATATTGTTATTTGGCCGTTGTGTCAAATGTCAATTGTAACGTTACGTTTCGTGGCCGCAAGACGACGACGACGACGATGAAGACGGTAGTGATGATGATGACGATGATGATGATGAGACTCTTTAGCCTGTTGGTCGCAATGAATTTTGTCAACTGAATCCCAGTAGCAGGAACAGGAGCAAAAGCTCCGTCACACAACAGCTAATTTTTTACGTGCATCATGCAAAGAAACCTCAAGCAACAAACACTCTCGATTGTCATTGTCAATGACTTATCAAGCAGGAGTTGAAGGGGGAATGGATATATATTACCTGGTGTAGCATACGGATGTCGCGTTGGGTTCTTCGTTTCATATAAATTTATTGAGAAATGTGATGCCACAAGAAGACAAGTGGTACTATTATTAGTAGCTATTGAATTTATATGTAAATATGCTTCGACTTTTGTCTCTCAACAACCAGTCAACTCAACCCAATATCAGTTTACCATAGTTGACTCTCCTGTCTCCTCATCACATGCAAAGCCACAATCACTCTGTCAGTCACACAAGCACAAGTCCACGTATGGACAGCAACATTAAGAAAAGCTTTTGTTTTAAAAAAATCCAGGTAGGTTTACATGCTTTTGTATTGATTAAATGAGTTCTCTCAAGCGGATTTTTAGCACCTCAAAAGTATCGTAAATGTATTTTCTATCCCTCCACCATAATGCAGGCTTGAGCCAATGTGTTAATAGCGTCACCCATGCTGTTGTCGACGTATACTGGTTTCGATCGCTTTAAAATGCCAATTTCAATGCAGTAAATTTTAGCAATTTCGAATCCAGACTATTACGCCTGTTATGCAAGTGGCCTTATGTGCACCCGTCAAGTTATCATCATGTAACGAGCTTGCACAGCTAAGCTAAAGAATGTTGGACGATGGACGACGATGTTCCTGTTCGCTGATTCATATTTTTAGTACAAACAAATAGGATAGGTTAATGTCTGTGTACGATGCGCACAATGCATGATTTGTCAAAATACCCTTGCACCCAGGGTTTCCCGTGTGTCTGTGTAGTAATAAAGCACGTTGCATTTTATTTAAACAGAACAACCATGGAGCGGAGCAGCTGCTCGCCACAATATGCAATAATCATAATTCTGTGAATGGACGTTAAGAACCTCTTCAATATTGTACTTTTACACACATTTATATTTTGAATGGATAACCATAAACATAAAAAACTATATAAACATCGTTGTATCTGTTGTTTGCAAGTTCAAATACGTATGCTCCTAATACTTGCTGCTGCTCACTGACCGCCGCTGAGAGAGCGAGCGAAGATTTTTCCCCTTTTTTTCTCTCCTTCCACCACAACAACGCCATCAAATGAAACCATAAACTCAACAATACGTTTTTAATAAATATTTGGGATGGGCTATGTAGCTATCATAATAATTCAAGGGAGAACAGAAGAGCAGCAAATATATTTTTAAAGGGTTATACCTGTGTAAATAATACACTGTGAATGAATATAATTCATTATACGAGGCTATATGCACACCGACCATTACGTATATTTCATTTTGGATTGGATTTATTAGAATGTTCTTGCTGAACTTGTTGCCCTGCTACTTTTCCCGTTCCCGAAGATCCATCTTGTAAAGAAAAATATGCTTGTACACCTAGGTTTTACGTAGAGGCAAAAAGTATGCATTTATAAATACGTCATACTTTATCAGGTACTTTTTGAGCCGTTTCTGCTGCTGTTGGTGGTGACGTTGACGGCAGAAATACATTATTTTAAATTGCTTTACATATTACTTCAAATGACATTACTCACTCACTCCGTCTCGTCTTTTTGGTACATTCCACAAGGTCTTTAAACGCAGGCATAAATGAAGTTGAAAAAATTTAATTTAAAACATGCTCTCAAACCTTCAATTTTCATTGTGCACATTGACATTTTTATGAGTTGAGTAAACTACACTTTTGACTCAAATGGCCTCGTAAACTCACACCTTCCCTGAAGAAAAAGAGAGAGAAAAAGCAATAAAAAATGAAACCAAATATTAATAATAATATAATGTTCTCCCACTTTGTGTACAGGATTGGCATATAGAAAAGAACAGCATTACATGCATATAGTGGTTTTCAGCATATCTAGCTGCGGCCTGACTGTTCTTAAAACTGAACAGGGGTTGCGTTAATCAGTGCCACCATCAAGAATTTTTTCCAGGTAAACCAAACGCCGCAAATGATATCACTTTTTAAATACATGACTGGATGAGGGTGGATAATAATCGTAGCACAAAAGAAAAGAAGGAGTTAACAGGCAAGAAATATACTTTCTCTTATGTGAAAAGGAAACAATGTAGTAACGACGTTATTATATGGTATGCAGATGCAACCGATAGAAAGGTTGACGTTTCAATGTCAAACAGATTTTTGGGTCCTTTTGAATTGTTGGATTGTAAAGCGAACAAGATCACTAGAAGCAGGTAGGTTCCTAAAGCGGTGAACACTTTCTACAATCACAAAGTCACAACTAGTTTACTTCATCAACGATTTGCGAATTTTTAAACTCGGAAAACCCAGACTTTGACACAAATAGTATAGTTCTGCCACTCAGTCAATAACAGATGAGACCACATTGTATTTTGTATTGTATCTCATTTAAAATTACATATTTACAAAAATCCAATGAAAGAATTTTTTTATAAAACATTTTTTTTAAATAAACAAGCTTTTAAACAACGTAGCCACTTATTGTTAAGTCTTTTTAACACAGCTACAAAAACAATGAAGTGACATGCATAATACAAAGTATAAACTAACTGAAACTGCACAATAACTGATCAAGTCAATTAAGATAATCATCTAAAGGGGAAAATTAAGAGAAAGACAACCAGCTGGTTCAGCTTCTGCGGCCTACCCCCAAGTTTGAGTAACTGACGGTAGCCAACAATAACAACATAGCCTAGAGTGCTATTACCCCCAGTTTTTTTTGTGTGGCTATCAAATGAACCTCTCATAATTAGTATTATATTGTGTACGATGACAATAACCGTTTATAATGGCAGTAAAGTATATATAAACTTTCCAAAGTGTTGTGTCTATCTTTTCCAAAAAAACGCGAAAAAAAACCACTTCAGGTGTAGTTGGTGTATTCCTTATCATGTCAAAATTTATCTGTAAAAAATCTCCTGTCTCCCTTGTACATACTGCCGAGCTATACAGAATGCGTATAGTTATTATCGTGTATTGTAACAATGAAAATAAATAAAAACGACTCATGACTCGGCTCGTCATCGTCCTGACGGACTTACAGCACTGAAAGATGGGAGCAAGATAAACTTATAGAATTAATGATACGATCATTATGACTGTCGTTTTTTCACTACAAAAGATACTCTCTAAAACTTGAATATATGTAATGTTCTCTCCACCGCGTTTATTGTTAATGCTCACGGGCTCATTATTACCCTTGTCTCTTTTTGTGCGATGATTTCATACGGCAGCTTAAATTGTGGAGGTTGCTGCTGTGTAAAAGAAGCCGGTCTTTA
>JAHZNE010007111.1:0-17011 GCA_027744055.1 Callyntrura sp. NNG-2020 | reverse complement strand
AAACAAACAATATACATTTTTCTTGAAAAAGATGGAACAAGAACAGAACAAAAGAACAATATCAGCAACACTGGTGTGGGCCAATCTCAGTGGATGCGATTCATTGTCAGTTTCATTCGAATGTGTGGGCATATAAGCCTTATCCATTGTTGTAGCGACATTTGTGGGAAAGTTCCAGTAATGTAGAGCAAAAATTACTTTGTTTAGTAGAAGCAAACGAGGTCGGACGGCAACAACGTTTGAACCAAGTTATAGACCTGATAGCCCCAGTGTTACAAGCGTAATATAATGCTAAACATTTTCACGGTAAAAAATCGATTAAAATATCGGTATATAAAACTACCTGTGAATTGCGAATTTTGAAATATTTAATATATCAAAGAGATAATGTATGACACCCCATCTAAGCATGGAATGCTTCATATGGCAGCCTGTTTCCAAGATATCCGTGTTTTCTCATGCAATGTGAAATATTTTTCTGAGGTACATATATTTCTAAATTTAGAATAGTACTCCATAAAATTATGACACATTATGGTTAATTAAAATAAGTATAGTGGGGGTAAGCAATCCACATCTTGTACCAATTGAAGGTACAAAAAAGCAAATGTGGAGTAAACTGCAGCATTCGTGTTCCTTATTATTAACAAAGAAACAACATATAAGAGTACGCTTCTAAATCCTATAGCGAAATACATAAAAAATTTAGCTTTCACAAACGGCTACCGGGCTACTTTTAACAGATAAACGTATAATCTTGTTCATCCATTCAATTTTATAAATTTGTTAATTCGGGAAGCTCAAGTAGGACAGATGTATTGTGTTTGTTCCATTTGTTTTTGTGCTTACATGCTTTGCCATTCTGGTTTCTGGTACATCGCCTTAACTTCCAAATACATACAATGTATGTATATGATTCGTATGGAACAAATTGGGTATAAACTCTAAAAGCCCTACAATGTTCTGTCAAATATGATTGACTACTGGAATACGATGGAACGATCAGAAATAATAATAGGTTGTGAAAACGTGAGACAGTCAAGTTAGGTAAACTCCATGGTGAATACAGGCATCATTTGAAAAATTGAGATGACAATGAAATTTTGGGATTTTGAGGTAAAACGATTCTTTTCACAATTTCACCCATCGTCAGTTATGTAGTGGTATATTTAATTCAACTAGAACCAGAATACCCGTAAAACAGCCAATGAAACGGAACTCTCCAGAAATGGTACAATTTATAATAAACGTTCACTTATTCACTATCAGTGATATGTTCTTGCTACATCTAGATTTGTATCTCTCTCCCTACAGATTAACCAGCTAGTCAGACTCTATATAAAATCTTTTTCTATTTTTTTATCCTTTCTCTGGGTCTGTAACTGGTATCATTGAATAAGGTAAGCCCCCAAACGAAAGGTGAAAGAAAGGACAAACCAAAATATGAAGGGGAGAAGACTCGTATTTTCCGATCCTGATCTTCTGATGGAAGTATGGCATTATTTTGTATTGTCAAAAAACGTCGTCTGACATGTAACAATAGGTTTTTTTACATACAATTTGTAATCTTATATACAAAGTAGCAATAGTAGATTACGTACATACGTGAAAAGAGAGGATTTCTTTCAAAGATGCTGCTTTCACCTAGTAACCAAGACCTGCGATCCATCGGAAAATAGTAATGATAATAATGAAAGGAATAGTCTCGACAAAATGTATGACAAAAAAGTTCTCAATGTTTCTTTAGTCAATATTATTCTTTACATAACGTGTACATACCACCGCAATGACGCATGACACAGATATAGAGATGTACAAAAGGAGAAATACTTACCCAAACGACTCTCATTTTTTATTTTTTTATTATAAAACTTGCCAATCCAATTTTGGAGTATGCTATTACAACTATATTTACCAGTGAACAGAAAAAACACAATGAAAGTGGAGCAAACGAATTCCACTTATTTCAATAATAATAGGACTAATAAAAGAAAACGTATTTCGCTCAAATACTTTTATAACAGGTACATGAAACATCTTCATGTCGAGGTAATTTGCAAGTTGCGCTCAAATCAGCCTTTCTCTTGTTAAATCTTTAAAACGGGGTTAGCCAGTCATGTTTCCGTTGATCGTTATGATTTTACCGGGAAAGAAAAGTGTTTTGCTACTGTAATGGGTAATATTTTTAGGTGTAAACATGTTAACAGTTTATCAGTTCATTTCCCGTGCAATGTAGAGAACAAACTGGTATGTGGTAGGAGTGACATCCCCGTTAATAATGATGCAACGTAGCTTTGAAGAAACTGTAATAATAATTCCGAGTGTAACATTGCATCTGGCTGAATACTCAATACATGTGTGCCTCGTGTTGATTTGTATTGGAATTTGGAACATGTAAAATAACAACGATTTGTTAGTACACATTGGGAAAAAGTAAGAATCCTTTTATTTTATACATTTTGGTTAGCCTCCCAGCATCTTCAAATTTCTTATTTCTTTAAGCCAGCCCTTTCAAGGATATTATAAAAGTCGACCTAACGTGCGTACTATCCGCAAACGATATAATCGTATTCTTAATTGGTTTAAAATTTTAAATAATTATTTTCTCGAAATGCCAATAAAGTTGCTCTATCTAGAAAGTTTGGTTTGTTTTGTTGTTTCTAGCAGAATTTAACTAACAATACCACAACTATGAACTAGCGCCAAAGTGTATGAATTTTATTGCGAATAAAAGACATGTTGGGAGAAACAATAGCCCTAAAAATATGTGCTGAAAAGATCAACATGACTTCGCAAGAAGATTCAAGATTTCAACTTACACAACGTTAACAAGATATGGCTTTAGGTTCAGGGAAAATTTATAAAATGATAGGAGAATCCCTTCCTCGTTTTAGCTCAGTCATTTTCTTGTGCTGAAAGTGAGTTAAAAAATAGAGCTGTGGGAAGGGGGTAGGTGAGAAGATACGACATTAAATGAAGTACCTGGCGCACCACACGAAATATTTATTTTATTGATGCTGCGATGATGGGAGTTTGTAATACAAAAGAAAACATAAGAATGGCGACGGAGCTGATAGAATGGGGGAAAAAGTGTCGTCGGTCCGTGTCTAATGTAGTAGTGATGATGGCAATGGTAATATTGTTGTTACGAAAAGAGAGCGAAAAAAGCAAAAAAAGGAAGGGAAAAGGTGGTTGAACAAGCAACAGGAGGAAAGTGGCAACAAAGCTGAGAAACTTGAATAGGGGAAAACGAGAAGAGAGAAAGTAGAGAATAAAAAAGAACTCCTGCTGTTCCTGCTGCCTCATCTTCATCCTTTGATATATTTATTATTGCTTGCACGCCCTTGATAATATTATATACGACGACGACGATGGCAATATTATGATTATGATGACGACAGCGTGCAAAGCTGCTACCAATGAACGGAGATTTTCTTCTGGTCAAACAACAAAAAATCTCCTCAAACTTCTCCGTGCTTGCTGTGTCAACATGAAAATGTACCCTGATGCTTTCATCGCTTTCTCCGTATTTTTTATCTTCATTTTTTTCAATTATAATTTTTTTGCGACGTTAAAGTCTTTAGAGAAAACACTACGTACTATTTAGCAGTTAATGGGAATGCTAATTTTTTGCTAGTAAACCATGCTTTAATGAAATTACTAGATTTTTTTTACATTTATTTTAATGTACTTTTTGCATCTCTCCTGATTGCCGCAAATGGAGCTACATGTAAATACTGCGGCTTGAACACATGTATGCTTCGTGGTGGAAAGTACTTCGTGCAAACAGGCAAGAAAAGAAGATAAGTAAAAAGTAAAGCCAGCAATCAGAAAAACATCACGTAATGTATATAGGTACCTGAAAATACGCCGTGGAAAATTGTAGGATGATGTAGGATGGACACGACCAGACAAGAAAATGAAGATACATCATCTATAAGATGAGAGTCTCTCTACTACTTTCCTGATGACGATGGAGTTAGCATAGTGGAGAAAAATTTGGCAAAAAAACGGATTGGGAACGCGTTGTGCTTTCAGCATCATCATCATCATCACAGCACTTTTCCACAATCCATTTTTTTCCTTCATCGGCATCATCTTGGTAGCTCCCCTTCACTTGAGTGTTTTTGTTGCTCCCTTCAATATTTATAGCATTGAACGACGACAGTTCCAGAGTTATTATTATTATTATTATTACTATGCTCGTGGTGCTGGCTTACATGACATGCATATGTACATTTCGAAAGAGTGAGCTCTTTATTCGCACTCACGCTCGTTCCACCAACAAGATGAAGCTGTATTTACTTAATTCTAAAGGGAGAGAGGACGAGAGAGAAAAATCCCCGCTTTCCCTTTGTGTGTTTAAGCTACCAGTTTCAGACATAGATTACCAAATGCGAGATTGAAATACGATAGTGATTGCGACATGCTTTTCAGCGAAAATGTAATAAAGTTCGGCAAATTGAAACTAACGTGTCCGATGGTAGATTTCAGGTAAACAGGTATTACTTGAAGCTTTGAACTTTTAAGTTTGTAAATTTTCGTACTCCATACAGCAAGAATTGGTTGGAGTACCGCGGAGTTTTAATGCTTTTAGTATTGTCAGTTCAGCAAATTTTATTGGTCCATTTTTGTTGGGAATAGTGGGCGATTAAATTCTTCTATATTTTAACAGGATCAAATAGGCTTACACTCATAAAGCATTATTATACCATCCTTGTAAGTACGTGGCTTGTCGTGTCGTAACTAACAATGTGAAAGCAAACCAGAGGGATTGAAGGAATTTAAAAGTAGGGCATACATTAGAATTATGTGTAGTTGTTAATAGATCAAAGCGAAAGTAATAACTCACTAGTTATATCATTTACTTTAAATTTCATAATTTGCTTTGACGTATTGAGAAAAAAGTGATTGCTTGTTATTATTTTCACAATTCTACCTAAACTTCTTTGAACTTACGTCCAGTAGACGTAATAAATAAACTCTCAAACAGATTCCAACTAACAAACAAATATCATTAATAATAACCTAAATAAGCACGTTTTTCTTCGAAGTTTGTCAAATGAAATTTCCTTCATCGGATGTCAGTTCTAGGTAGAAAAATGGAAAAACATGTGGGTAGTACACAACTGTCTATTAAAACTACCATAACTGACAAATAAAGTTGTAGATGGAAAATTCACAGAATTTGTAATACTTGGTAGCGTGGTAGTTGGAAAGCTTAGCTGGCTGTAACTTCGTTTTTTTTTCTTATTGAGGTCATACATTACCCCATGTTAGTATATTACCTCATCTTTACCTTATACACACCATCATCATATTACCATTTTAATACAAAAATTGTACTATATGTACGCACATAACCGTGAGAAAAGGAAGACTGATGGTATAGACACACCCGGTGCTCATGTAACTCGTTACGGCTAAATTTTGATAATTAGATTTTCGTAGAAGGTAGACATTAGACATAGTTGAATAACCGGTCACAAGAAAAGTTTGTATAACATAAGTGAAATAGATCCTATTATACCAAATATCCAAAGCTTTTACGTATATAAGATGTATTAGCCTGTACACCGCCATCCGTATGATACCAAAAAGGAAAAAATAAAATTTAGATAACAAACAACAACAAAAAAATTCTGACATCAAAGGGCTAAAAATGTGTGAAAGTGATATTTGGAATTTATTTACGAGTTTTGGTAGCATAATTGTTCCAAGTTGAGAAGTTGTTTGTGAAGTTTACTCAACATCATTAAGTAAATACGGCGTATATAATAAAAATGTAATAGGATCATTTCATCACAAACATTTCATAATGATAAGTTGTACATAACCAGCAAAATTCAATTTTCTACAAAGTTAATTAAACCTTTCACCAGGAACTTGTTAGAAAGGAAGATGACAACATTTGAAAAGTACGGCATTTATTTTACTATTATACCAACATCCTTCTCTTCCATTTTATCCCTTGAAAGAGAAAATTTCAGCAATTCAACTCCCGTTGTCTCATTGTTCCCCTTTCACCAACTTCCATACATGACAAACACATCACAGTCATGGAAAAAACTCGCAGTCTCTTTGTAAACTTTATAATATAAAGGAAAGGGGATGAACGAGTAGGCGTATGATTTTCCTTTTTCACATGAAAGATGCTAACAATGGATAGGAATATATTTATTTTTTTACCTTACAACTATTACGATTTATGATCATTTTATTTTAAAGAGCCAATTAATGATTAACGTTAGAAAGATTACTAGAAGAGCTTTTCACTAAAAAAAAAACCGTCTGTCGTGACATGATATGAAAATACTAAATAATTCAAATTTTTGCATGGCACATTATTTATTATTTGGCATAATAAACTTTATAATTCTAACTTCAAATATAAATGGCCACTTGCGTGTTATCCGCTGTTGAGTTTACAATTATAATAATTACATCTTATCCGCTTAATGGTGTACTCTGAACTATAATTTATTAACATATTTTTGTTAACAGTTTGCCCAATAAACAAGTTTTGAATCGAGTTACCACCAATAAAGTGTACCATTTTCATCCTCCTCCTCATTGACATCCAATGTGTAGGTATATGCTACTTGTAACACCCTCCTTAATTTCTTGCAATTTACACGCACGCCTGCCTAGTCGCACATGAAAAGAACCACGAAAACAACCACATACCCTCATAGTACTCATGTTTTAAACTTTGCGTGTCTTAACAATAGCATCGATAGAGGATGTATTGTGTCTGAATTTTATAAATATAACGCATATGCCGACAAGCTTCAGGCTACTAGTATATGCAAATATAATATCAGAAGGACATTTTTATGCTTGAAAATTTTTTGTGGAATTTTTACAGAATTTTTCATATCACTATTTGCAATAGAGAAAATAATCCAACTTCTAACAACATTCTCATTACTATCCAACCAAAAGGGGGAAGTCAACAACGGGGAAAAGCGTTGCCTCCTCACACCATGAACAGACATCAAGTTATTCTGTATCTCTCCGTTTTGTTCTTTGGCAATACACAACTTGGTCGGAGAAATAAAAGGATGTTGTGTCGTTTGTACCAACTTGCATTATTGATTCCACGTGAACTATTTTACATGTAGTTGTACGAGCAATGCCTATTCCAGTTAGCAACATGATGACGAGGGAGAAAGGAAAGTGGAAAAGTGTTTCCGCATGACATTTTTTATTATACAACATCCCCCTCTCTTTACTCTTACGTTAGTTATGTATTTCACCACCGCTTCACGTTTTCCTTTCAGCGTTCCAACTCATCATCCTCCTCGTCATCAATAGTAACTGTAGCGGATTCTATGTGGAATTTGAAGACATGTGACTTTTTCAATCACTTATAAAAGTCGTTTAAAATGAATATTAGTACGGTAAAAATTTAATAGGATGTATATCCACGAAATGTGCTTTTAAAATTACGATAATGCGTGACGATTTTTTTTGTTGATTGCCGAATAATATTAACGTTAACGAATAATACAACCTGTAAAATGCACGTTGTAAGAAAATAGCATGGTTAAAACGAACTAAAGGCGCAAGCGGTGGTTAGGTGATGCCAGTTTAAACATTTTGTTAGAACTTTGAATACGCATCGTTTTAAACTGACATTTAAAAGAGTTCTAAGAAATTCGTCGGAGAAGTTGCCTATCTGTGAAATTCATTTAATAATCGTAGCAACATCATCTTACATATTGTGAAATATAGATGAGCTGACTGATTTATTGTCAGAGAAAGATTATGGAAGAAAAGTAAAAGTAGGTATTATTGATATGTTTCTACTGCTTTATATACTTGCCTTTTGTGGGATTGGTCGATGCGCGATGGGTTGACGAGGAGAAAAGCTTAGTTATTACATGTACGCTTTCCTTGCCCTCATTGTCGGCGTCATACACCTTTCTGGCTATTGTTTAATATTTCCCCATAAACCAAACAAATCCCTTTACAAATAGGCACTCTCTTCCTAAAATAGATAAAGGAAGGAAGAAATGGATTGAATCTTTTTGAAGAAAATATGCGTGGAGAAAGGATTAATCTTGTAAATGGATAGACAGATCACTACGGCAAGGTACAATGCGTCTATGGCGAATCGCAAGAAAGCTCAAGAAGAGAAAATGGAATAAAGCAGACGAAAATTACCTACAAATGCTGTTATCGTCATCATAGAAAATTTCCTGTATTTAATGTCTTTTCCAGGAAAAATCAAGAAAACTCATCTTCAAGCATTTACGTAGAATGTAAGTTGGTTTGTACCTATTTTCTGGTTTGAATACGACGAAAAATATTTCACTTTCTGCCAGTACACAGAAGAGGACCAGCAACGGTTTATCATTTCAATAACATTCTATTTCCGCTGAAGATAAGAATTATCATGTCTTCCAATGTCCTACATACGCTGCGCTATACCTGCCTCTCTCGTCTACGATTACCCCATTCTGCTATTTTCTGGAGAAAACGCACTGTGTCAGCAGCAAATCCCATCATCCTACTACAAGTCACAAGTGAACAAAATACGAGTCTGGCAGTGCATACTATTAGAACCAACAGCGAACAACTATTTGTCTCATCTAATGTTTACCGTATATATCCATTCCATTGGAACAGGTGTAAATTAATATTGAATAATAGTGACATGCAACGAAACTACTCACATGAAACAACAAAAGCGGATTTGGTTTCTCCCTGCTTATACTGTGTAGAGTGTCAAGTCATGTTACGTTATTAGCAAGAAGTCAAATAAAATGTAACGTTTCCCTCCTGAAGAAAGTCTAGCAGTAAGGTAACGACTAACTGTTATGATGACGGTATTCACAATTCACTAATGTGTTTCTCGTGTCACACATACATTTAATTAAAAACAATGGTCATCATAATACTAATAATCCAGTTTTTGTACCAGCTGACAACAGGTTATGCCTGATTCCTACTACGTGGTTCAAAATCCACAAGAACAACCAACTACCATATTGCATTGAACTAGAGTTGTCGGATGAGCAACAACTTTTACTATTTCGGGGGAAGCGGAGACGTAAGGACAACGTCGTTACTTGCGAATGAAACTTTTACGTAGTTTGCACTGTCTTCATTCAAACGTAGGATAGTCTACCTATGGGGTGGTGGGATTATCCACCTAACTGCTGCAGAAACATAATCATAATGGTTTCCATTGATTATTGCTAAATAATAAATATCCACTTTGTACACACAAGGAATGCATGTATGAATGACTTACGTCTAGGAAAAAGGTTTTCATGTTTCCTAACAGTATAACTTCATTTTTATTGTATTTGTAGATATTTTTTAATTCCGTGTCCCTCGAGCTATGATAGCAAGTTTGCCTCGTTTTTTAGGTACGACTTTATAGAGTAGGTCTTTATAGAGCTTGGAATGTCTTGCCGAATCGCACCCCAGGTTCCATTTTGGGTCCGGGCTTTACACTTTACGGTAGAGAGTAGATGAAAAAAAAAGATAAACAGATTTGATTTTCCACCGTTATTTTTCCCTACCGGAATTCCTGTGATGATGTTACCGTGAAAATACATGTCTCCGTCTTATTGCAAAGCGATGTCAAATGTCATATTGTAATCAGAAAGAACAGTAAGAGGTATACACGACAAGCTGGGAGCAGGTGGGTGGGAGGAATTTGTTACAGAAAGGAATGTTAGAGAATTATTGTTGTTGAAGAATGCTATGTCGCATTTTTAGCCGTTTTCTATCAGCAATAATGTTGTAACCTTTAGAAAATACTAGAAACATATATAACACACTTAGATCACGATAACTGACGATGAAAGCCTCCCTGTGTACTTTCGGTCAATAGATAAATATACACGCTATCATCGTATGACTGGCCTCAAATTGATAAATCAAAATGAAATCTTTCTAAAAATATCTTCACACAAGCACCAAACCCCCCACGAATGCTGGAGTTGTATTCACAATTAGTTGTGACTTGTGCTTGTTATTCCTGAGAAATGGTCAGAGGAAGCAAATGCTTCATTCACAAGTTTTTGAATAAACATAAAAACCAAGTGCAATTTTAAAATGTACCTATGCATAAATAACTACAGTATCAATGAAATTGTATGCTAGTGTAGTATTTTTAGATATGCTTTAGACTAGCTAGCTAAGATGTCTAGTAGTGTGTTTAGTGGTATTTATTGCGGTGTGACGTAGCAGCAGCGGCTAATATGTTATTACTACGATAGTATAGATAATTAGTAGTAGTTAGAGCTAATTATGGCACCTATATTGTTGGTTATTCATCGGGTACAGATAATCTGTATAAGATTATCACCCATTAATGGCCCAAAGCATCTCATTATCAGACGTGTCAGTAAATAGAAAGGATCGGGACTGTACATCCGAAAACTGCAACACCTTACAGTATTAACTATTAACACACATTTGACGCGAATGCCATTAAAAATGTAATACATCTAGCTTCACAAAGTAAATGTTAATAGATACTGTATTCCTATTACACACATGCGTCATTTCGTTATACTGGCCTTTTTGAGAATTCACTGGGGGATAAAAGAAAGTGAAAAGATAAAGTCGCGTGAGTATTTTTGATACGGAGCTTATAATAATAGTCCTATTTACTACACGGCAGACACAGGAAGCTCGTTGAATTACGTTACAAACGTATTGTCCAAAAAAACCAATATAATATTTCCTACTTCAGGGGCTTTTCATATCAGCAGCAGCACTGAATAAAAGTTGTTTCTAAGAATAGGGAAGAACGAATGCAAGGAGCAACAGGGAAAAAAGTCAACAACAAGAACTACGATTCAATAAGTATAAAGAAAAAGACGGAGAGAAAACGACTGACTGTGAACAGGAAATGGTGGCAACCGTAGAAATAAAAGAAAGGGAAAATGCAATAAGAGCGTATGGGTAGAAAAAAAGAGCGTAAAATATGAGAGTGTAAAGACATGTACCAATTTTGAAGTGATTCTTAAGAATACAATGTATCTATATACCACAACACCAAAATATTGTCATCCGTACCCCTCAGCCTGCCACCATTCCAACCCCATAATTTAATTGTAAATGTGTATATTGAGCCCAGCTTTTTTTAGTTTGGCGGAAAAAGGTTTGCTCCCTCGAGCCATGTGTCACCATGGGGGATGATGGAAAAAAACTAAAGTCAATAATATTACTCCTGAGGCTGTATTTCCATCATCGACCCTTCTCCTTTTCTAGTTAAAAGCAAAAGAATGACAATATCATATTCCCTTTTCTTTCGAGAAATAAAAGGAATACCGGTGCGGTTACAGCTTTTTAGGCTTCCTCTATTGACCTCTCTCCTCTGACATGGTGGAAAATAATGTTGACGTAGAAATGAGCAAAACATCGCAAAACACAAGGAAGGGTAAATTGTAGTACACACTAAAAACTACTATGGAATCAGAGAATACAGTCAGGTATCTTTTCACAAGTGAAAAACACGCTGAAACTGTGTGTCACTCGATAAAAGACTCACTGTAGATATCACGTTTCAGATGAAAAGAAAAACGCCCTACAGATGTAATGAAAGTGCAGAAAAACAAGAGTAATACTATTTTAGACTTGTTTGTTTCTTTTCAAGCGGCCTATGAACTATAGTCGTACTAACAAGTGCCAAAACAGGGAATTGAAAAGAAACATGGATATTTGTCATGTATGTGTTGCTGCCTGCTGATTACATATATGACGGGAAAAAACGCATTTATGTTTTTCTCGTTACAATGCTATGACAACATAAACAGAAATGCTGCTGTGCAGACAGAGAGCAATAGCTACTTATTTTTAAATTTTACGTTATGCGAATGCTGTAATAATAAGATTACCAACGAAATGTCATGAAGGGAGCATTTTGTCGATCTCTGAAATAATAGCGGCTACAACAGCAGTCGTCTTTATACAAGTAATTGCATTCGTAACAAATTTAACACGGCAGGGGGTTTCGTGTACACAATAACAACAACGATGTGATGTCAAATGTTCCAGTAAATTTCTTTCTTTCTCGTGTAATACATTTTGATTTTTTCTTAAATACAACATGGTAGGGACATCGAAAATGGAGATCCCCTGTATGCCGTAACAACAATAATATCTGTTGGTGGCATTAATATTGTATTGATTTTTTTTGCTTTTTATACGTTACAATCTCAAATTTGCTTGAAGGTTGGTAAATTTAAAAATACAAGGAAGGCTTCAAGTCTTTTTCTACTTATTCTCAATCCGAATGAAATAGTATTTCATGTAACCGTCACGTGTACACCTACACGCAGCTTACAAGTCTTATTTTACATAGGGTGTATTTGTTGCTTAGCTTTCAGGATGAAAAAAGTAAAGAGAAGTTCAGAATAAACATCAACTTTCAATTTGGAGAAACAATTTTGGGGAGCAATAGGGTTTATTTTGGATACAAAAACTTTTTACGGGCAACACAAATTATTAACTTTCAGAAGTACGCTGTCATATTAATATAGTTGACGGTGATATACTTTTAAATTACTAATAGCCAACAAAGTCGTAGTTTAGTAGTTACCATAACATCGTCTCATGTTCAAAGGAGGACACTAATGAGCTCCTAAATCACGTCATTCGACTCTGTTTGGATTTTCCTTTGTAGAAAGCTTGATCAACAGATCTTTCATGTCGCTCTCGTGGAAAGGATTCTCAGAGTACCCCAACTTTACTTTGTATCTTCATTTTAATTTTTGGCGTGTGATTTTGACACAATATCAACCGTATGGCATGCTTGTATCTAATCTAGGTATTCCGTGATGCATAGCAGTAAAGTAATTACAAGGAAAGGACAACTTACCTCTACCACAGTTTTAAAAACGAGGTTCCGTTGATCCATTGAATCAGAATCCACCCTCATGCACTAGCCTTCATTTGCAGGACAAAAGTAGATTCCACGAAATAGGAAAAATTGAAATGATGAAAAAGTTAATGCGTTTGTTTTGTATTTAATTCACTGAACAGTATAAGAGCATCTGAAAAAATACCTTTTGAAAATAACACGTCTATCTATCACATCAGCGCTTCAAATTTTTGAAGATGATGCGGATTTCTGTCACATATAATGACATACCTTTCGTTAGATTTAATACTGATTCTAAATTTTAATGAACGACTATTTGGTAGTACATCTCAGGTATTTATCTCAACACAGATTTCTGTTCAGTCACTGCTTGCACAAGTGGAACTTTCCTACCAGTTAGCTATAACTGTATACAGCAACTCCCCACGCGATTTTTAATTCAAGTTACGTCCAGTAAAGCCACCGTAAGACTGGAAGTTAATGAACGAATTTGACTCTGATTTTAAAGCAGCAAGAAAGCCAAATAGACAATAACAGTGATGCGGGTGACGTTTGTCCGTCCGGATGCATATGGCGTTAGGAAAAAGTACGTGTTTGTCGTCAACATACATGCAACGGACATTAAACATCTACGAATATAAGCAGTTCAAAATGCACATACACATAATATGCTCCTTTATATAACCTATAATCCAACAAAGCATTTTTAAATTTACAATATGCATATATATACATGCACGATTCATTACTAAAGCAGACAAAGTCTATCCTCCTCCCCAACAACGACAGTCCACCTAAATTACTGGATATGCTCACTGAACCTTTTGATTCCGGTGAAGTCTCAGGTTATTTATCTGTAATGCAAAATGCAAAGTACGTACACAGTGGATACATACACTTGCTTTCTACACACACAAACCAACTTGCCTTTGACTATGGCTACGCTCTCACAGTATTACATGATCACATACATTATTTTACAGAGAGATACCGACACTGTGAACGCAACGGAAGTGGAGTACATTGCCGTTGTTCTGTAGTGCATGATAAAAATCGTGTGTTTAATGAAGATCCTTTGATGACAAAACAACTTTCAAATATGTTTCGAGTGGAATGGACTGGATCATACGGGGTTATCAAGATTTTACAGTCACCAAGTACGATGAGACTCTCTTCGGCAAAACTCCCAATTTTTCTGATGAGTTGCACACCATTTCTACTAGCATCATACATCGTCATTGTCGTCGTCGCGCCAGTCAGTCATTCAAATTCAACTACTAACAATGCTGACGGCGACTGTTGACCACGATGGTGATCAAGGCACACAAAACGCATGTGTTCCTTTCTTTGATGCTCCAGCCTGCAGCACTACAACGAATCGTTGTATGTGTCTCTGTGCAAACAATTCAATAAGCCAACTTTTTTAAATCACAAAAACATGCCCGACGTCCGTCCGTGTTGTTAATGCTATGTTGTGCCCCTACTTCCTCGTTTCCGTTTGTGTGTATAATATAGAAACACGGGTAAATTGGTAAATAGTTTTATATAAAAAAATTTCAATTCTAGTCAATTGTTCAAAACCCCAGCATCACTATTATGCATGAATGCGAACGAGTTAAATTAAGTGAAATCAGACATTTACGCTTAAACTACCACCCCTTCTCTTTTGCTGCATACCTGCACATTTATTGTGCCATCGACGTCGTCGCCACTTGTGAATGACCGGTAGTACTACCTTTTACTACAATAATGTGCAGTAGCAATACTCACAGTCGAAAAGCATCATAGGGAGGAAAATAGCGATTATTAGAGTTGCGAGTATACGGTCAATGGTAACGACACTCAAGCGGAACGAGAACGACGTTTTAACAAAAATCCCCAACATTCGGGCCATCATCCAATTCACCAACTGTATTAATTGTATGGCAAATGAAAATGAAGACTACATCACCATATATATATACCATCACGAATCGTAGCAACCAAAAAGAAACGGTGTTTCATTGTTGGATCATTGATCATGATGAATCATGATCATTCTGCAAATAGTACAAAGTACAACTTGCTATTGTTATTTTCTCATTGCTTATCCATAAAATAAAAAATACAAATCCAGTAGCATAAACTAGTATCCTTATTCTATTGAAAAGCTTGCATGATTAATGCTGAAGTACTATTCATATACAATTATCTTCTATACAATTATTAGTCCCTTGCACATCTTCCTCGTGCAAATTTATGTAAAATTAAAACTTAAAGAACCGTGGGGGCACAAATAAAAGGAGCTAAACTTGGTTCAATTGTTTGTTAACACTATTTGGCACTAACACTTTCAAATGTGTATGTGCCCAATTCTCACAAATGGTTGTCATATAAAAATGTATTGTTGACCGGGGTACCTCTGGGGGTCCAACTTTAAAATAAAGCGAACCATGGCAAGATATTGATTCCTGAAAATAGAATTGGAAAATTCGTTTGCATTTACAAGATGTTAATAGAACGAATTTTAAGAGCCGCTTAAATAGAACAAAACGGATGACGCATCTTATTGTCGCCAATTCAATATGTAGACAGCAACGGTAATAATGAGTCATCTACAATGACTCACACTTACAATACTTCAACTTCATACTTGTAAAATTATGAAGGTTTAGCTGAAGGTATATTGATATTTTTCCGTTTTGGATGTTTTCTAATCTTCCATGAAACAAGGAAATGTCGAAAGCAAGTACAAGCAAGGAAGGTAATTGAGCCGCTTCAGTCTGGAAAGAAACATATTAAGATGTGTACCTAAGTATATATTTTTTAACGACAGTTTAACGTGGTAGGATTGCGACATTGCAACGTCGTCGTCATACGCAGTGGGAAATGAAATGTGTCTGAATACATTGCGTAACGTAGCAGAGCTTAGTGGGGCATAAGAATTCTATGCTGATATAACAAAATAATGTTCCTAGTTTCTGTGGTGTGACAATGGAACTGATTTACTTAAAAGAAAACGAAAGATAATTCAAAGGAGAACAATTCTATGTAAAATAAATCAAGTAACAAATCGCAAGTTAAAAACTTATCAAGGGTGTTGCTGCTGCAAAAAATGCTATTGGTCATCGGCCGAGTAGAGATTTTGGGTCGAGTTGAAAAGGCAGGCCACATACCATATTTCATTGTATGTCTCCATTTAGACAATGTAATACAAAATGTTTTATTCCATTCTCTTATTTACAAGCATTTTACACGAATATTAATTGAATAACATGTTCATTGTTTTTCATGGAAAACCCTGTGTACATTTACTGAAATGACGTTTGATGCTGCTTGCAATGATTCGAATGGACGTCCATTTAGTGTTAGATTTTTAAAGTATTTATTGGCTCGTCGTTATTTGTTGTAGTATTATCAGAGTACAAAACTAAAGGTAGTGTGTACATGGAAAAAAAAATTATCGTTCCAGATTTTCTCTCATGAGATGATGAATCACCAATTTTCTGTTCACACGTTTCAAAGATATCCAACTTGAAAGAGAGGAACACAGAAGTAATGGGCATATGTTTGCGTTGTTGTTGCAGATAAAAGGTCGCAGTTGCTAATTTCAACGAAATTGTGTCTCAATTTGAAATGAACTAATGGACTCGTTAAATGCTACGTGCTTTTCCATTAATTTACTCTGTGGGACAACGTTCAGATTTTGCCCTATCAAATGTTGAAGTGGTTAGGCAGGAGCGGAGCTCGTGGTAAGTAAAAATGGCCGTTTACCGTTAGAGGTATAGGTCAACATACTTTAATGGACCCGTGATACAGAATTAGATGCGATAATTGATGCAACACCTTGTATCTTATATTAGTAAATGTTCCCTCCAGCCTTAGGGGACCGATTGGACTCAATTTAGGAATCTTCATATAACACTCTGGACTAATCGTAAGTTTTTGGTAAACATTGTTCAAAGTAAACTACAACCGTATGTATGCTGTTTTTCTTTTGAACATCGAGTGGAGAATAAATAGAATCTGATTTTGCTTGAAAGGCTTTTTAGACAATTGTGCAGGCAATTAGCCATTATGACGCAGAATAGCAACAGCATGGTAAGAATATCAAGTTTAAACTAGAAACTTTAAAATACTAAAAAAAACTTGCGTGCTTGATTATGAAAAAACTGAAGCATC
>JAHZNE010007110.1:0-48895 GCA_027744055.1 Callyntrura sp. NNG-2020 | reverse complement strand
AAAAAACGGAAGAGAAATGGAAACACCACCACCACCACATCACAGCCTTCATTCTGAAAATCACGGCGACATGAAACGTATGCGGGCCATAATATGTGACTATCACATGAATACATACATACATACAAGTTCTTTATTTTCTTCCTGCCAGTTGCCACAACGGCAGCAGCAGCACCAAGGGAAGAGTAGAAGAAAATACGTATTTATTGCGTATTATTATTGCATGTTTTTATGGCGGAATTGTAGTAATAGCGGTGGTAGTACAACGGCAGAGGTGGAAAAGAGGGAGAGAGAGAAAGTGAGTGCGTGCAGTGATGCATGCATGCATGCCTGCATCCACTCTACGATGAAATATTGTTTGGACCGATGGAATTTTCTTTTTAAAATGTATGCCTCTGCTGCTGCTGTTGCTTGAGTAATACATACTCGGCGAAAAAGGAAAGTATTCATTGCTCGAAATTGCTCTATTGTGGATAAAATGTGATATTGTATGTGCTCCTGTTGTTCGGGCTTGTCGATGCTGTTGTATATTTGTTGTTGGTGCGCTGCTACTGCTGCTTTTGTGATTATATTGGTTGAAGGGAAGAAGAAAAAAGGCTTTCTCAGCTTTGGTGCTGCTACAAATACTGCATTATGTGCACAGCTGCGCTACGACACGGTGAAGCAGACGAAGAAACGGTAATATTACCGTTTTCCAGTTACCCGGGAAACTCGATTCACTCTCCGCTGCTCTGGAATTGCATAACATATTACACGAGTTGTTTTCCTGTGAAAATTTAAAAGTTAGTCAACCATCATCATGTCATGATGTGTGTGTATGCAGCGCACAAAATAGTAGAACACGTGTAAACAACGTACAAAGAGAGAGAGAGAGCTACTGGGCACCACCCGGAGAAAGAATGTGCAGTTGCGAGACTGCAAGGGTGAGACGGAGAAAGAGAGGAGCAATTTTACAAGGGTCGCATGTTGCTTTGACAGTGGAGCCTCGAGGCAAAATAAAAAACAGAAAGGATATTATGTTGATATCGGTTTTCAACCAAAAATCCCAACTTGCAATCATGTCATCATTCCCTATAACCGCCCTGGTAGAAAGACAACAATATAAAATGTAAAAAAACCTTTTGGGTGAAACCTTTTTGGGTGCATTTGATTTTTTTTCTCCGGTGTTTACTCCAGAGAGAGAGGCTGAGAGAAATTCTAAATTTCCTTTGATTTCACTGTGTGTGTAAAAACGGTTAACGGTTGTCAATGTTCAGCGTAATCTACCCAATTGGTGAGGAAGTACACACACAGGGATACATACCTAGTTGATTGTAATAATATGAAGCACTACAAGCTGCCTGCCATATAAATTCCTCAAATAAAGCCGATCATAACAGAACTCGACGTTACAAATGTATTGATGTATAGGAAAGTTGACAAGTGTCATCGCGAGTAAACCGAAAGTAGAGCGATGATGATGCAAGCATGGAAAATGAAATGTCCCATTCCCAATCATCGTTGTACTCGCAGAATCGAAGACAACTTAGTAGATACTTTACGAGTTGGTCTGTATCCTTCTTGGAAATGTTGGTATTGAGGATGCTCCTTGTTTATATCCCCTTTAGCTTTCTCGCTCCGTTAAATAATGTTGCCTGGGTGAGTTGTGAGTGGAGTTATGCTGTTTACTGGAATGCTTTGTGTGTGCTCCTTGCTCCGTTTCCTTTTATCTATTATTACTTCCCCCAACCATATTTGCTCTTTACCAGCAGTGGTGGTAGTATCACGATGACGACTGCTTTCATCTTCCTTTTTCGGTGGGTCTATGTGTGTACTTGAGAGAGAGAGAGAGAGAGAGGGAGAGAGGGAAAGTGTGTATGTGAGGTTGTACCAAAGATATGCTCATATTATAGCTTACTGTTTACTTGCCCCAGCTTCCATTTTACACTGTGAAAGTGATCATCGTCATCATCATCATCTTCCTCTTCCAAAGTACATATCCTCCCGGAGATATTCATGGTACACTCATTCCCTTTGGTACACATTACAGATATTTACACACGCTCAGAGAGAAAAAGCCACAATCACCAGCCATGCGACAAACTTACAAACACAGTGTCTCTTTCTTTGAGCCTTTTTACCACTTAAACAGTTAGCAAACAATCTTGCTGGATGTAACAACGTTTTTATATGGATTTTTGGAACTGTTTCGTTTCACTACTACATACTACGTCCGTGTTGTCTTGTATGACAGCGTGTACAGAAACGAGCTACAAACTACAACGCTGACGCTATCCTGTACTCTCTCTCTCTCTCGTTCTCTTTCAATGCTCATTTAATTTTTCCTTGTTTGTTTGCTTAAATGTGCGTATCAGCAAACAATTTGATTCTGCGATGCCATCAAAGTCAAGCAACAGAAACACTGCCACCACAACCACACAGTTACAATATACCTCCTCTCATAATATCCTTCTTATCGTCTTTCCATCATCATCCTCCTCCGCGGAATGTATCGGGTCGCAACGGTCGTTTCTGTTGGCGGAGGGACAATGAAAAATGTTGAAATTGCTTTGTTATACTTCATTGGTTTTATCAGAAAAAAGGAACATGGGACATTAAACAGTGGTGGTGGTGGAGTAGGCAGAAGGAAGGAAGAGTGGTAGTAGCCATTCATACATTTTCTTATTACCAATTGCTGCTGGGGTGGTAGATAAAACCTATTAGAGAGCCTTGTACAATAGGTCCTTGTCGGTCATCTTGATTTCAACAGAGAACCTACAATAATGGAGAAAGTACACACTTTTTTGGTAGAAAATGTTTGCGGTTGATATGCCAGTTCTTTGTGACATTGAATTTGCTGAGAAACGCTACACACAAGTTGATGTTCACAATTGCAGAAATAATAGAGAGGGAGGACGACAACGGCGATATTACTGCCTGACTGTCATTTTATCAAGATTGTTTTCTACCAGCAGCAATAACGGTGGAGGAAAAACAAGAGGAAAAATCAGACAAGCGTGCTCTCACACACACACTCGCACAAACACAGATTTTGATCTTGTCGGTTCAACTTGTGCGTCTCTTATTATGATTCGTTTATTATACGGCTCTTTTTAAGTGCATTTTCGGTGCATTGCGTATGCACTACGATAATTGACAGTGTAACGGAACAACTCGTAAAAAAACGTGGAAGAGGTGTCATAAAGCCAGAATGTTCCTATCAGAAACATGAAGGAAAGAGGAAATGTACTCCCTGTGAGAAAAGGAGATACAGCCGTCAAAAAAGTGCACAGCCATTGGTTTCATTTCCGGTTGCATCAAGCCACACTACTAAAAGTAAATGGGGAAAGAGGGAAAATGGTCACGTATGAAATATTACAATTGGTACTGGTTGTTGTTCCCACTTGGCTAAGTACGTAGATAATAGAAAGTATCCGCGTATTGGGATAACCATAGAGCGGGGATAAAAATGGAAAGTGCAGTAAACCATGACTGGTTGGTATTAAAGTCTGATTGCAATGTCACGATCCAAATCGGCAGTATTAACGAACGGCGGAGGTGGGTGAGTGTGTAGTTGGCGGCTAACCGATCAGAAAGAGTAGAATTGATGCTGTAAGTATTATGAATGATATTTTGTTGAACAATAAACGTTTTTCCCTTGTAGCAGCAGCGTAACTATTAATGCGGAAGATGTATGCACACGAGCCGGACGACGTCGGCGATGATAAGCTTGAGTAAAGCGTAATATTTATTGGGGAAATGCATTGGATTAGGATTGGGGTGATGACAGTTGGGTTGTAAGGCATGTTGCAGTAGTGATGACGACGGTCCGAGGAGCAAAAAGAGGGATAAGAGGAAAACAAGAATAAAGTGAAAGTCAATGAGCCATGCGATTATTGCGGTCATGCACAAATTGAGCTGTTTTATGTAAAGGAAGGAATTCGTGGTGGAGAGTAATTTTACAACGCTTGTGCTTGCGTCTGTGTTTTAGCTAATGCTTTAGTATACAGCTTTCTAGAGGATGGCAAATAATAACGTAGTTTTATTTAGGACAACAACGTGATTCCCAAATTAATTAGATATCTAATCCGATTTTGTATTTTGTTTGTCTCTTTCCAGGTAAGCAACCCAATAATTTTGATGTCTACTTTTCTCGAACATCATCATATTTTCGCATTTTCTTATAATTTTGTAATTGATATTGGCACCAGTAATTTGATCCATTTCGCATATGACATGACATGATGATCCATTAAAACAGGTATGTATTTTCTGTTGTATACTCATATACACGTAATTGTAATTAAGCAAAACTGCGCCTCACATTCGTGGGCCTTGATCACGGTTTCTTTACCAGAGCGTTGGCTTGTAGGTACTTACATCTATGCATTCCCCTGGCAACAATGCCATTGTTGAATCTACCTCACCTGTAAAGTCACTTGTTAGAGACGAGATGGCAGACAATGCTACCTGTCCTGCTTTAAGGAGAAAAACGCACGTCAGCTAAACGGTTTGTGAGGAGAGGAGCATTGTTGAGGACAGTATACGAGTCGAACATGGAGTAAGCTAGTGCTAGTGTAGACGACGGGGAAGAAAAAAATTGATGCAAGCTCGCCGTGCATTTCAACAGGGAGGATGATAGCCTGCATAAAGTTGTCGATGAAAAGCTTGTCTTGGTCAGATTATTTTGTCGATGCTGATGCTCATCTTCATTATTATTACAATTTCGTCTCAGGGAAAAAAAGTGTTCAGTCATCAGTTCGTCTCTAGATGTTTTCCAGCCGTCAGCATTGATCGCCAAAGTAGTTTTCTTAGTCTTCAGCTTTGGATCATCACAAGTTGCACTTGTTTTATTGTGGTTGGCTGGTGCGGTGGTGGTTGTTGTTGTGCTGTTGTTTTGATTCAGTCACACACTCCACATCAGACATTCGTACAACCAACCCAACTGATTCGGTGTTGATCTGCTGAGAATGATGATGGCGAAAGATGACAACGATTATGTACCTGACTCACTGACTATAAGAGTGAACCTTTTTATAAATACTTGGGTTTGATTGAACTGAACATGCTTTTGCTATTATCTCGCCGTGCTTCATTTTAACTCAAAAGGAAATGCTTAAGAAACAGACACTGTCTGGCGAATGATGGCAGTGACGATCCGTGTTCCTACATTGTCATCAGGAAAATCTTTCATGGGAAAACGTACGACATATTAATTGATTCCCTTCTCCGCTAACATTGTTTTGCTATTTATTACTTCTTTATTTTAAAGGCCGGTAATTTTATTCCCTTCTCAAACTTGATAACTTGTGTCAGCTTACGAGAGGAGACGAAATGTCAAATAGAAAACTTGGTGACATGACGTGATAGAAAAGCGGAGGGAAATATACAATACTACGCCATTGCATGTACCATTTCATTCCCCTGAGCAGAGAGTATATAAACTCTCTTTTCTGCACGGACAGATAGGCAATTCTCAAGTAGCCCCTGAGTCTTGAATAATGATAGGTAATGCGCTCTTGTGCATGCGGGCAGACGTACATAACATTTTTTGCATATACAGCACCAGTGCCAGGGATGCCGATTTTTTTTCTTTTTGTCTAAAGTCAGTGCACGGATTCAGATTATGACTTGGTACACTCTGTCAAATTCCTAATATGGTGAAACTACAACGAGACTGCAATAACAAAACAGGTGCTGGTAGATGGCTGTAGATTACGAATGAGAATGTAAAAACAAAAGGTAAATCTGCGACTAGATTAATCGACTGTTATCGTGCTGTAATTTCTGAAGAAAAAAAAACGAAAGACCAACAACAACAGCCAGTAGGAAAGACCCAGGGTGAGAGAAGGGAATCAAGAGGCCACTAATTAAATTTCACTTAAACTTAAAACTTATGGCGCTGTTCCGTTCAGAATGGAATTTGCAATTAGCAAAATCTTTATTATTACACAACACTCTTTAAAAGGGAGACGGATTATCCTCGTACAGCTATAGTTATTTGGGTGGGGAACAAATATTTTGAAAAACACAATGTTATTAAAAAATAATGAGCGAAATATCGTAAGTAAAGTAGTGTGTGTGCTTCATCTTTCACTCAAAACACAACGATGGAAGAAAAGTGTAGTTGATTTAGAGTTTTAAAAAATTCTTCCTCGTCACCGTTGTCAGCGTTTTTAACATGCAAAGTTTGCCTAGGGTGAGCTTTTAAAGACAAGCCATGCTATTAAAACCAGGCTGCAATAATGAAATGAACGCCTGCCCGCTACAAACGAACGAAATGCATAACCGATAAGAGAAAAGCCATCCTAGTTAAGTAGTGTTTTGAAGTACTTCGCCTAATAATATAATGCCTATCTATATATATACATACGTACATTAACGTACAGTGCATTATAATATATTAGATGTGCAACATTATTTGAAGAAAACCAGTTCTTGTATGCACGATATATTTTTTTTACTTTTTTGAGTGAAAAAAAGGTTGAAATTAAAATTACTGCAGAGATAGTAAAAGAGTGAAAAAATGGGACGAAGAGGATCTGTATAGAGGGGAGGGGGATATATAGGAGGAGAATAAAATGTACGAAAAAATTAGAACATCATCATGTGGACTGTCTCCCGGCATCATCAGCTGCTGCTGCTGGTGGTGTGGTTGTGGCAGGACGTACCGGTCATAGTAATAAAAATAGAGTATAAATATTATGCTGATGTACTTATGTATGCGTGTGTGTGTGTGTGTGCATAAGAATTATATAATGTAAAGAGAAGAAAAACTTATCGATTTGTTTTTAGTGGCGTGATTATTATTATTAGAGGAATATATAAACTCGTTTTTTATGAACAGACAGACAGGAACGGCCCTCAAAATTTTGTGGGGCTAATGATGATGATCATCTCAGCAGCAGTCGAATTCACTCGCTGTTTCTCCTTTTTTTCTTCTTCTTCTTCGTAGACGTTTTTTTGCACAAAGTTTTTTATGTCGCCTCCCAACAGTTTAATGGGGTTGACAATAAAAATGAAATTCATTCACAATCAGTAAGATTGTCTCACTATTTCACCATCTTCTTCACTGTGTTCCCCTTTACTCCTCTCATCTCCCTAATACGCAAGGATGATGATGCAGGGCAGGTTTTTTTTGTTGGTGAAGCGATAATTTTTTTTATACAACGAGGAGAAGGCGGATAAAGGCGGAGGCAGAAAGTAAAAAGCAGTAAAATTTGCTGCTAAACTAGGATGATGGGGTGTACAGCAAAACGGAGAAGCAAAATGCAATACGACGAGGTTGTTATGATTTGTGAAAATTATTCTGAAGGGAAATCATCTTAAAACAAGAGAATGGAAAAACGGAGGAAAAAGACGAAAAAATAAATTGAATTGGAGTGAAAAGTCTACTTGCATCTTTTTGTTAGCATCTTGTTTTTCTCCTCTCTCTCTCTCTCTCTCCTCTTCTCTGTGCGGTGTGTAAACATGCATGCACACACTAACATAATGTTCATATAACTTCCAACTTTTTTTCCTGCTGATTCCACTAGGTACAATTCTCTTCTGTCTACTACTGTTGGCATGGCAGGAACAAGGGGAAAAATAGAGAAATTGTACTCTATTCTAGGACATTGTTGCCTGCTTTTTTGGTAAAGAAAGGATAGGTATCATCTCTGGCACCGGGCAGACAGTCATCATACACATCATCAAGTGTGCACAACAGCCACCACGCCACAATAAATGTTAACAAACTACCAAAACTATCTTCACCAAAAACTGTGCATTAGGCGGGGCCCCAGAACAAAAGAACAACAACAACAACATCAAGAAGACAACTTGGAGTTTTTTTTGGGGAGGGGGGATTTTACAAAAATTGCGAAAAGGCGACAACGTTCTTGCTGTTGTTGCTGGGCTGTTGATGTCGTTGTCAGTTTAAAAGTGGAAAGACCACGAAAAAGTAAAGTTTATGAAATGGAATGCCATCATAGCTATTACCATTACTAGTTGCCGTCAGCCAAACACACAGAGACACAGAGAGAAACACGTATAAAGCCTCCCTGCATTTATGTCGACATACAGATGCACGTACGCTGCTGTCACTAAAGTGTAATATTATGGGTGTATTTTCACTCGGGCTTTTTGGTCATGCAGCTTCAAATATCTAATAATATGACATAGCGGTTCATATGCCAGTTTCTCCGTGCTTTGCTGCGACAATGATGATGATGATGATGATAGTCCTCTTTCTCCCTCTCTTTCTCTCTTTACTTTTTCTGCAAAAAAAGAGGAAAATAATATGCAAAGAGGGAATTTCTTAATGGGAAAAAGTACCTTGATGCGAGGGACTGCAGCAGGCAAACGTTGGTTCGTTGTGTGTGTGAATGGTGTGCGGTGGTGGCACTCAACCTTCCCAGAATCCGTCATGTTCTATTCCACTCCACGACTACGCATGCCACATTGTAAACTCACTTTTGGTAGAGGAATATCACTACCATCAGGAGCAGGAAAACCGTCGTATCATTTTGAGCCAGTTTTTTTCTCCTCTTTTTTGGCAGGGGTCTACTATGAAGGGAAAGGAGTGAGATACGTATTATGGCGTTCACAGGAAAGTGCACTGCGGCCCATTCCTTTTTGCCTTCTTGTGCGACGGGGAGAGGAAAAAACAAGGCTACAATATAGAAAAGAATGA
Source organism: Callyntrura sp. NNG-2020 (assembly GCA_027744055.1). NCBI lineage: Eukaryota > Metazoa > Arthropoda > Collembola > Entomobryomorpha > Paronellidae > Callyntrura > Callyntrura sp. NNG-2020. The sequence goes on along the minus strand of JAHZNE010007110.1, from coordinate 40,242 downwards.
ATATTTCACAAAGAAAAGTAGAGAGTGGGAAAGAGAAAAGCTTGTAGAATAGAGAATGATCATTATTGTTATTATCATCGTCATCGTCATCATCATCATCATCACCATTGCCATTCTTATTATGTTGGACATTTCCCTTTCTTCACAGTTTTAGGTTTAAGTAATCTCTTGATGGCACTATATTACTCGAGACAAAGCCACGTACTAGCAAGGAAAAGTCCAGGAGAGAAAAAAGGTACACCGAGAGGACGAAAATGGGTTTTTATTGTATAAAATGCAGATTACCACCTCCAGACTAGGGTTCTGCTTGTTTTTGGAAACCGGCACAGAGAGTCAGCGTACGTTGATATTACGTATATAGCCTATAGCGTCAGACACACAAAAAACGGCGCGAGATCTACGGTGAGGCGACTACTTTTAAAAAATTTGTTCTGTTTTCAAGTCGTGTCTCTTTTTCACTATTCTATTGAACATCGGAATATAATTTGTGGGTGTGCATGTGTAATCTCATGTAAGTAAATACATATACACACATACACGGTCCGTCTTGGTATATATATATTGATACACATATGATATGCCAGTTTTTGTACGAGTGTACTTAGTACTTGCTTTTCACACCGCTTTTTCTTTGACATTTTTCCCTTTTACCTATCCTATCTTGGAAAAAATATTACTGTCTGTGTGTATGATATGATAATAATAATGATATGCAAAAAGGGGAAGATGAAGAAGTAGTTGGAGATGACGACGACAAAAAAAGAAATTTACGACGTTGGTTTGACTTTAGTTATGGTAGAACCTGAGAGAGAGAGCTGAAAAGGGTTGTTCAGCTATTTAATGTCTTTATTTGTCAAACATTTTTTTGCAAAAGTCTCCGTCTTGTTGCATTTCTTTCTTTCTCTCTTTGACCCTCGCATTCTCTTTGCGTGGCAGTCTCGATGGCAGTAGTTCTTTTTTGTGGAGATAAGAAGGAGAGAGAGAATAAAAGAGAATGATATGAAGTTGATGATGTTATTTGTCAAGGAGTAAAGTGAAGTGCTAATTGTACTGCTAAATACGTATAATAAATTTTTCAACCAGGATCTTCACTTGTCTGAGTCACTTGAGATGTTCTCAAGAAGACGAAGAGTAAAAGGGATGATAATGTGATAAAAGTCAGGGGATGGTGGTGACGGACACACACAGGATTTCAGGTGGTGGTGGGGAACAACGGTTAGAGCTCCGCAGTTGCTATTATTCTGCGGCGGACTCTAATCCATGGGAAAAATCAACAAAACTTCACTGTAATAATAACACTCCTGAATGCTCGTATAGTTAAGCTAAATACAAAATCTATACAATTTTTTTATCGTGTCATTTTTTGACAAGTTCAATTTGTCAGTACAATTTACACTTTTTTCTCCTTTCTGTCTGCTCATCTCATCGTCTTGTCCGGTGAAAAGGAGAATGGGACTCACTCAGAGATCCTCCTGACGACGATGAGGATAGAAGTTTCCCAAATTTGGAAAGAATATCTCTTTTCGTCATGTTTACCATATTATAGACTGCGAGGACATTTTATTTTCAAAGATAAACAAAAATGTATCCTTCTAGTATTTGATTACGTATTAATAATGTAATGTTCGCAGGGTCGTCATCGTCGTCATCAACAACGTCGTCGTTGTTGTCGTCAAAGCCATCATCATCATCCTCTTTGCAGACTTGTTTCTTTTTCTGGTTGGCATGCCCTTTCTCGGAGTCAATAACCATACAACAACCCATTCCATTTACTCTTTCATTCTTAACGTATCTCTAATCATCATCATCACCATCTTTTTAAGGTTTTGTTGCCACCTTTACTATATCACCGTCCGCAGCAAGAAAAGACTGCCACCGTTGCCACCACCATCGCCACTTCTACTGATGCTACTTTACTCTTTGCACACCTTTCTAGGTTTTCGTTCCACTTAATTATTTATGTATTTAAAAAAAAGTATGACAAGGAAAACATATATTATGTTGAACGTTAATACACTACTTATTATTTTTCGTTGTTTAATTTTTTATCCACTTCCACTCAAAATCCACTAATGCAATAGATGTATATAAAGAGCACTGCAGATATGATAAGTGGGACTACCCTTTAACGCTTACGTAATTTTGCTGGTGTTGTTGGTTGTGTGATGTTGATTCTTAATCACCCCAACTACTATCATCCTCACCGTCATCATCATCATGATCATCGCAGCAGCAGCATGTTGTGTGTAGTTTTGTTAGTCATGCAATGATTCAAAAGGTGTGCCGCCATCAATTAGTAATGGAATGAAGGAGAAATATATATTTATATAAGGTGAGAAAAGGTTTCAGCTGCTGATCCTGCTTCTGCGCACAACAAGCGTTTCTTCACAGCAGCACCAAGAATTACAGTCCTTTTTGGTTTTGACGGTGTTATATTTTTATTTATTGCTCTGCAAACATGAACCAACTGAGAAAAACCCCAAGTACAAATGCACTCTCTGGTAGTAACTGTTAGTATGTGGTAGGACATAGGAGTAGTAATTGCAGAAGAAGTGTTAGCAACTCAACAAAATGCAATAAACGATTGTAAAAAGTGCTCAATTCTCTCAAGTCAAGTGGGAAATGGGTGAAAAGTATAAAAGAAGTAGAATAACATACAGCAAGGAGGAGGATGATCCGTGGTGTATGCATGCACGTATGCCTACATTCAAAATTTTTTTGTAGTTTTTATGCAAGAGATTATCTCGTTCGGAGTCATTAAGAGGTGCGCACATTTTCCGTGTTTAAATGTGATGGTGATGACGATGATAATAATGATGACGGGGAGTTGGAGGGTGGATGATGAGGATGACGATAATTGCACGCACACTCAAACGGAGAGAGAGAGAGGAGAAAAATTATATTTCTGTTTGTGTATTTATATGATTGTGTACTTACACGTAATATGAGGCTGCTGTTTGTTGCTGCTGATGCTGCTGCTGATGATGATGAGAAATATTAAGTGGCTTTATCCATTTAATGCGCGGTTGTCGGATCTATTCAGGTTTTTTGGCAGGAGATCCAACTCAACCTCACAATGCAATCAGACAGTTGGTCGTCACATTCGCATTATCAAGGTGTATAATGCCCCATTATAACAAGCTTGCCCTTGATTACGAAAACCGATGACGAGTAGGAATATTATTTTCACTGTATTACCCATTTCGAATTACACAGAATGGCAGAAATCTTTCCCCTGTGCAAAATGATAAGGAAGCAATATACTGAAAAAAAAGAAAGAATAAAAAAAGTTCAAAAGTTGAAGCGGTCCCTCTCTTTATCAATCACTCCTACAAAAAACCATTTTACATGCATACTAACATGCTACGCTTTTTGTACAATTACTTATTCCTCCTTGGCTAATATAGTAACGTTCTCGTTACTTTAGTGCAAATGAATGTTTCAGCCGTGTTGACACATAACAGGGGCAATAAAAATGACACCGAATACCCCAACATTTTTCTGAAATTCTCCCCTGTCATTGTGCTAGTTAGATTGGTATGTATCACGTACTATCAAAATATAAGCATATAACCAAAACTCGGTACGTAAATCCAGAGGTAAAAATTATTTTTTAAACAATTTTTTATGTATTTTTTAGAGGATAACAAATTTGCACAAGACCGAGGAGGAGCAGGTAGGGAGAAAAGTAGAGGAGAGAATGATAGATAAATGTTAAAGCATTATTATTATTAGTAGTAAGTAGTTAGAGTGGTGGTAGTAGTAGTAATAGTAGTACGTCGTTGTATCTACATTCATTCTACTAAACCGGTCCGTTCTTCTTATTTTCGTCTTGTTACAATGTAGAAAATTGATGAGGCGCGTAGTTGTATACATATACACTTATATACTCATTGGTGAATGTTTGTTGTACGCTGTAAAACGTACAAATGAGCTTGTGTAGTTACTTAATTCTTTGCCTCTTCTTCGTCACTATCATTTCCCATTAAACCATTGTATAAAGTCATTTTTATTCTCTCAGGAAGCGAAAAAGTGCAATTTTTCAAGATGAAAATGATGATGATTCTTTGATTGCAAAATGAATTTTTCTTGTTGTTATTATTCGTTTGCTCGCTCAAGAACACGTTGATGACGACAACAACGACGACGAGGACGACGATGAAACGATGAAGGTGATAAGTGATAATAAAAGCTACTTATACTAGTTTTCAGTGATATTATTTAAAATTGCATAATGGCATGTAAATTAGAAAAAAACTTTGTGTGCAAAATAAAAGGCTGCCGAGAGAAAATTTACTGATTTTAAAATATTATCATTATTATTATTATTATTAGCATTTTAGTATATTATGTTGTTATTATTATTATGGCGCCTCATTCTTTGTTAGGCTGCTGAGTACTGTGTGTACAGTTGTCTATGGTAATGAAGAAGATGAGACGTACTAAAAGGGCAATATAATAGCAATAATGTAATCTTTTCCACTTGTCATTGAAGTATCGTATTTAGAAAAATTCATTTCATGTCGCGGAATCATTTTCACTTTGCACATAAAAATAAAATTGGTATGGGCAGTTTTTGTTAGATTACTTATTATTGCCCTTTTAAAATGTGGCTAGGCAGGAGAGTAATATTGATTGTCTCATATTTGCACCGCCGTACCACCTCTGTCAATCTCCGTTTTAAATGGTGATATTAGGACGACAGTGATGGTCATCAGAACCACCTTCACCGTCTCATCAGTTTACCTGCGTCGCCATTATCGTCACTGTCGTCATCATCATCTTTATGTACATCAAAAGAAAAATGGTTTTGTAAACTACTTCACGTCGCGTTATAAACAACAGGGTCGAACAAAGTGTCACACTTTTCGTATGTATTTGGAAAGGAGATGAAATCGTATGCAAATGAGAGTATTATGTAGAGTCATCATTATTATCCTTTGCGAAAGGAACTAGGTTTGGCTGCACAATGTGGACGTTTTAGGAGGTTTTTTAAACAAAAAAGTGTATCTTTTGAAGAAAAAATCGGTTTTGCTGTCGTTCATAAAAAAATTATGTATGCATTAGAAAAAATGAGGGTATGAAAAATGTCCTCATAAAATGAGTAAGTAACAGGTTGGTAGTGTTCACTGACTAAAGTTAGAACGCACTAGAGAAAACATGACGGATTAATTAGCAGGTGCCATTATTGTAATAACAGTAATGACGACGAGAATGTATATGATGGCTATGATGATAATGACGATCATCATGATTCTGCGTAGGTCAATTTGAAAATGATAATAGGGATAACTACGTAGAGAAAATATGGAGTGTATCACCACCCTATCTTGATGATATGACAGACGGACATGTAACAATAATGATAATATTATTACCACACATTTATGAATTTGCTAATAACCATGTATCCATTTTTGGTTCATGACACGTTGGGAAAAAATTAGATAGAAAATTAAGAAAGAAAATATGAAATCCCTCGTCAATTTTCCTCTCTCTCCCTCTCTCCCTCTTTTGTTAATAATACGAGAGATGAAGATGAGATGAGAGCATGTCTTCTTGTCATGTCGTCCATCATGTACTTTTTGCAAAGAAATACGAGCAAAAAACATGTAACACACAGACTGAAACTGCTAATAACTTGTCCGTTGTTGCCAAGCCACATTGCTGACCAGGAGACACATAGATTAGGACAGAAAGCCAAATTTCAAGTTAAAATTGCCTTACCCACCACTCTGATTTAAGAGGCAGGTCAGGTCAGCAAAAACTAGGAATGAAAAGAACTAAACGAAAAGGAATAGACGCTCATAATGCATATGTCTTTTAAAATAATAAAATAATATGTACTGCTATCTCACAACTTGTATTTCTACAATTTTCTATTTACTCGCCGTTGCAGTCAGTTGATGTCCTGGACAGGGCACGAAAAAAAAAGAACGTTAATAGGAAGGTAGGTAGATAACGAACCAATTCTCAATTCTGATTGATATGCTGGCAAAGGAGCAGAAGAGAAGAAAAGAAAATCCACTTCCACTTTTTCAACAATAATAAACATAATCGATTATTAGCGAACGCCGACCGGCACCTCTATCACGATCACTGTAAATTTTCCTTGTGACTACCTCTCCTAGTGGCACACACTTCACACCCCGGTTGACAGATATGATTATGAGCAGGTGGTGGTGGTGGTAGAGCAACCATGTATTTTCCCTTTACTATTTATTATAATTTAGTGAAAATTATGGCAATTTTGGGTCCTTCTCCATCCGTTTAAAACTTATCTTTCTCTAGGGGCATTGTAATGCATGAGGTCAATCAGATTTTTTTATGCTTTGTAAACGATATCCATTTGCCAAAAAGTTAACATAAAAAACTCCTCTTTGACTTTTCTCCCACTTGCTCATGTCATATTTAGCGTGATCAGTGACTGATTTATTGTGATTGGATTGGATTGAGTAGAATACTTAAAAAAATATACAAAACGAGTCTGAGGAGTAGTCGCGCGATAGTGCTTCTTATTCCCCCAATGAATTTCCCCTGGAAATTCGTAAGTTTCATCGTCATCTTTTTTAGATCATAATCACCATTACAAACGATCATGCTCTTGATTGGTGGCAGTGTTGAACAAACCGCTGCTGCTGCTGTTGCTGCTGGTAACTACGTTTTTAAAATTCAAGTCGAGTTTGTAATCATACTTGGTATTCACTCAAAGAGTCATATTAATTCCGCTTACAATTGCCCTTTCAATCCATGCCTACACTCGCCTCTAAACAAGAAAAGGGGCGATCAGAATCCAACCGGCTAAACTAACTAACTTCATGCGAAAAAAATAGCAAAAACGTCATCACCGATGTAAAAAGCAAATCAAAAAGTAATGCATGGCACTGCCTCTGTGACGGATCTAGACAATTTTTCTTTTCGTTTTTTAACGATTATTAAGTTTCTTATAAAATGTAAAAAAGAATGTGGTACAAATTACAATTGCTGCTCTAACACTCACACGAACAGGAATAGATTAGTAAAAACCATGTAGAAAAGGTAATAAAAACTCTTTTATTTGCATTTTATTCGATTTTTTAGTGAAGAGGATATTTATGGGGATTATGATGATGCTGATTAGGATGACGATGTTGATGGTGAAGCGTTGAGGTATGTACAAACCCGTAGTGGTGGTGGTTGGTGGTGGTGGGGGTAGAAGTAGTAGTAGTAATAGTAGTAATAGTAGTAGTATGTACGTCCGGTAAAATACCACCACACGAGTGAAGTGGGATCACTCCTCCTCGTAGAGATAGAGATAAGCTAATTCTTTTTAAAGAAAAGGATGTACTAGGGAATAGTAGAATAAAAAAAAACTTGTGTGGTGGAAATTGACTTTTTATTGCTTTACTTGAGCGAGTGTTCATAGTTCATAATAATAATAAAAAATGTACTGTTTGTGTGCATTTTCGTTTCCTTTTCAACCTCTTTTAATGTTTTTATCGGAAACTAGTCTCGAGTGGAATTTGAGTGTCTGACTTTTCTTTTGACTGTTTGTTGGGGTTGTGTGATACCCAAGTTAAATGTCAAGCTGGTGGTGGTGGTAGTAGTACATAAGGGCAAGAATGAAGGTGTAGTGGTGTGGTTTGAAAGGAAACTGAATTAAGAGTTTATCATATCGCATTATCATATCATATCTTCATGAGGAGTGCAGTGCAGTGCAAGACGAAGCCACATAAAACCCATACTTTTCACTTTCGCCGTGGTTGCAGATGTTGCACTACTTATTTTTATTTTTCCGGTTTATCTCTACGTCTGTCTCCCTCTTAAGAATACTTGGTCGTCGTCAACTCATTTCTGATTCATGGTTGCCTGATGATGATGATGATGATGACGATGGCTGTGTAAAGGGATAAATACTAATGAGTGTGTTTCGCTTGAGAAGATGTAATGGTAAATTAACAATTTAAACTCCCAAAGCACCTTAGTGTCTACCTGTACCCCTAAAAATCCTTTGAATGTCGGTAAAAATAGGGTGATATAAGGTTGATGGAAATTATCCCAGTTTTTTTGAAAACGAAGTGTTCCAACAAAAGGGTGACCCATGACATCTCACTGCTTATTTGTATATGTGTCTCAAAGTGTTAGCGGTCATGTTTCTGTTATCCTACTTTGATAGCATTTGTTTTTTGTCTTGGCGACGGAAGCAGATTTGGTGTCTCACATAAAATCATTTTCATTACAAACTCAATCAGCACAACACCACCGGATGGATATACGAAGAGTGATATTTATTTTTATAGTTTTTTTTAAAGAAAAAGGATAACATTTTAAAAAGAAATACCTGACTGGACTGTAAAAGGTTAGTTATAAGAATGCCCACCCATTGCTCCCTTGCAATTAGTCAGAAATGTCGTAAAAATAAAACGTCAAGGTGATAAGGGACGGAATAAATAGGAAATAACGACATAATATGATGATGTTGCCTACTCCTCTAAAGTTCTCTTACCTGACAGGTAATTTTCTTCTCTTTGCGTTTTTAATGCCTTTCACCTTATTTATTACCTAATAAGAATAATAATAAATAATACAACCCGGCACGGAGCACATATTATACTACCGACTACTACGAAATGATCCTGATTGCAAAAAAATCGTTGCTGTGTAGTTAATGAAGTCTCATCATTTTTCAACGGGTTTTCGCCGTGTAGTCTGGTGTTGGAGAGTTTCTATGGCGCTTTCCCAGTTACCTGAATGGGAAGACTATAAAAAGAATATAAAGTGAGAGCGAAGTGCAATGATAATAACAACAGCACTACTCCTAATCTCTTTGGTCCATTCACATCTCTTTCTCCCCCTCGTTCCCGTCTCTCTCGGTATTGAACGAGTTTCAAAAAAACTTTTTTATGGAAATTTTAACTCGTAAAACAGCAAGTGGTCTAGTGGTAATACCATTACAATAATAATGGTAATGGTTACCTTCTTTTACTGTGATTGCGGTTTTCCAAATGGTTCTTTGGTTGAATGCTGGTGGTTTTCAGCCAATGCATTTTTCGTTTCCTAATTCTATTTTTACTACACACCATTTCGTTACCCACGACAACAAGTTTATCATAAGTCCATACATAGGCAGTGTGGACTATACATGATACAAATAAACTATATAAAGCTTGTCTCTCTCTGGTTGTTGAAAGAACAAGTAGCGAGTGAAGAAGAATGAATGACGGAGGAAAAAAACGTGGAGCAGCAGAGAGGGAAAGAGTCAACTTGTTAATCATGCTTTATTGTAATATTGGTTATTTCATCATCGCCGAGCTCATCACTTTACGCTGCGAATATTTTGCAGTAAACGACCCTATTTACACACTGAGAGAGATAGTAATATTCACTTTGTATTAAATGAGATACGCATTCCAATCCATTATGTTAAAAGGAGAGAGAGAGAGAGAGAGAGAGAGAAGAAAAGTGTAATCAAATAAGAAGAAAATAAATGTCTTGGGTGAGTGAGAATTCGTCACGTTATTTTTCTAATGATTTTTTTTTCTCCATCCTTTCCGTCTTGTCGTCCGTGCTTTTGACTACCATCCCTCCTGTACCGTTTTTCATGGGTTTTCTTGAAATAAAGAGGAAGAATCGATGTCTTATTATTCTTCTGTGGCTCGTCTAATGATCCCCACGGAGAAAATAAAAAGAGAACTTATTATGTTGATGGTGATGATGAACGTGTTTTTTCCCTTATTACTTGTCTCTCCAGAGGCATTAAATATACAATAAATTACATTTGAAATGCCAAACGGTCTCTGCATTTGATTTATTGCAAAAAAGGAAAACTAACCAAGATGGCTTATAATATAATAATATTATACGCGGAACTTAAGTACACGCCAGAAGTAGACGGTGGTGGTGCTTGTTTGCGTCTTCTTCTCTGCAAAGAGCAATGGTCATGGCTTTGCAATGACGCTGATGATGATGATACTGCTGTACTATTTTGCTTAAAGCCAATTTTCTTTGCTTTTTTTTTATTATCTTCCTTTCTGTCTGTCTGTCTCTCAAGTCTCTCTCTCTCTCCCTCTTTTTGTTGTTTTCTGGTTGAAAGAACACCAGCAAAAACGTCGTGTAATAAGAACACAATGGGTAAAAATCGTATCCAGTCACCAGTGCGAAAAGGTTGACTTGCGGGAGGAGTGGACTGCGTGTAGCAACAACGCAACGGCGGCAGCTCAGCATGTGTCATCCATGTTAACAAATTACTCTTCCTTGCTCACTGCTGCTTATGGCGATGGAAAAAATATTTTTGCAAAATAATTGAGTTCTCTCTGGATGGTACGACGAAAGGGAGCTGTTATTGCTAATACCTAGGATCCCTATTCGTCGCTCTGTTATTATTATTATCATTAGATATTACATTTATGTGTATTTTTAGCAAAAAAACGACTACAACTTTTTTTTAGCATTCCTTCTTCCCTACTTACACATTCTCTCCCCACGCGTTGTGTACAATAGGAAAATGTGATGTGTGAAATGTGTAATGAGTTGGTTCCCTGTTGACTACTCGCGTTTAGCGTAAAAATACTACGCCTTTTGTTTGGCTGACTGGCAGTTTGGTTGGTTAAAGGGAGAAAAAAAACGGCGAGGAGAGAAGTAAGTAAGTAGTCGCCACGAAAAGACATGAGTTTCCAGCTGAGTACAACATGGTAATCAAAGGTCTCAGCACAATTCACTGTTATTGCCACTTCCATGGTTTACGACCAACATCAATAACATCATATTATCATCATTATGATGCGGCGAAACGCTCATTTCACAAAATATGGAAGAAGGAAAAGGAAGCAAGGCGCAACAAGTAACAGAGAATGTCCATCATACTTCATACTTAATTAGTACACACACCAGCAACGGAAAGGTGAGAAGGGGGAAATAACTTTTAAAATGAGTAATGTAATTTGTAATAACTATTATTTTTCCATTTAATATTAATTTCATGTATTATTCCGTGCTTTGGTGTCCATTTTAGCAAAGGTGGTTGATTGCTCACACGACGAGTTAGTATCCTTGACAAAGGTTGTATGTGCTCACTCACACATGGCAATGTGACGAGTACATGACGAGGAGGACGAAGAGCAGGAGAAGTGTTAATATTTGTGTATTACAAAAGCGACTACTTACTTGTATCATAATCATCATCATCATCTTTGTAGCTGAAAAGCAAAGTAGCAACTTTGGTGCTATACACTCTTGTCTTGGTGACGAAGATGATGTGAGACTCCCTGAGAGGTGGTGTGTAGTGAAGGTGGCATAAGAAGGCTGTTTCTCCTTTGTACGTTTCTGTTGTGAACCTGTCGAATTAAATTATGCATTCGTTTCTAGTTCCGTTGTAGTGATAGCGCCAGCTCTCTTCACATATTGCTCAGCCTCACGTTGTTGTGTTGGAGTGATGATGTTATGTAATAATTTCAAATCTCATTACAAATTCTGCTCATTCATTTTTCCTGAAATTGAAAATGAAAGAGAACGGGAAAATGTGAACATAAAGTACACACACACACAATATTATTATCTTCACTGTTGTGTGTGGTGTTCACTGCTACCTTCCGTTTCCTCAACAGCAATAGCAACAGCAGCAGCCATGAAAACAACACGAACACACGGGTAAAGTAGAAGTGGTAGCGGCAGAGCAGCAGGACATGACATGAGAGGAGTAAAGTAAAAAGAGGTGTGTACAGCTTGCTGGCTTTTTAACGTAAAACAACTCTTCCGTCGTCGTCTTCGTCGTCGTCGTCGGTTATCATCATACAGACCACGGTGGTGCTGATGATGATGCATGCACTTAATATTCAGAATATTAAGTATTACGATGTCCAAAAAAGTCATTATGAATGGATACCAGACCAGTAGTGTTTTTCACCACGCAGTCTTCAAATTGTGGGTTTGGGTGCACCCACAAAGCTACTATCACTTAAAACTCTACTATTTGCTGCTGCTGTTGTAGAAGACACTCTCTCCCTCGCCTTTGCAAATGCCGGGGTGTAGTACCATCAAAAAATTCAAAACTGTAGAGGTGAAGAGCAATGGAAAAAATCCAATTCTCCACTTTCCACGTCTTACATTTTTACGACGTTTTTTGTGGGTAGAATATATATTCTTATAACTTACTTTAAGATGCTTTCGTATTTCTTTTATTTTTGTAAGATAAGTGATGTCATGATGATTCTGGTGTGATGGTGGTAAAGGTTTTACCTTGGCACGTCAAAAGAAAAGAAAATTGTAAAAAGAGAAGGAATGAGTGTGTGAGGTGCAATATGAGATTTTAAAAAAGAAAATGAAAAGGCCAGAAAAAAAAATTTTAATACTTTTTTTCTTCGAGGCAAAGTCATTTTATTTCATGAGGTGGATGGTGATAACATGACGATGGGATAATTTACAAAACAGGAAGGAAAAGTAGTACGACTGTGCACGCCATTTGACTGTAGACTTGTCTGCTATAGACCTGGTTTGCCCTTTACAAAATAAAAGTATTGTACACGAGTGCCGTGGTAAGTTCACGTATTGCATAGTAATAATAATAATAATGTCATGATATTGTAATCATATCGGACAAGGCATATAAAATGTTTGAGTGAAGAAAACCATCTCTGACTCCATCTTGATTTTTTATTAAAAATTTTCTCCATTTTGTCTTTTGTCGGTAGAAAGGAAGAAAAAAAATTACCGTGGTGAACGCTGACACTCTGGAGTGCAAGTACACACTATCAACATCTCGTTTTAAGGTTTCACCGTGGAAATATAATGTAAAACTCCATTTTTTTTAGAATAATGGGTATTATTGGAAAAGTAAAGAGCGGTAATTCACATTTTTGAGAAAGGAAGAAAAAATTCAGGAACAATTTCGTTTACCTTTGAAAAGGAATCTTTGTTCGCTCATATCAAAAGCTTTTTAGATTGTAGCATTTTCTGTTCCTTCCTTTCAGTTTAAAATGTCTTCCTACCAACTATAAAATTACATACGGTATGTGTGTGAGGAGTGTAGCATACAGGCACGTCGTCGTAATCCACAAGTTTATGATGACAGACATGACACTTGCCATGATGCTGCCATGAAGACGATGATAGTACAAACAACATTCAATGCAAAAACAGCGCGCAGGCGTAGTGCACTTCGTTTAGGCATCACTAGAATTTAATGACGACGATGATGGTAATGGTCTTGACATGACAGGGCGGTGAGTGTAGCAATGAACTCAACTCAACAACAACAACAAAAGTATGCATTTGCCGTCCGTAAAAACTGATCAAGTTCACTAATTTATTATGATTTAGAAATGAAAAAACCATTTACAGTGCTAACCATGGCGCTTGTCTTATCCTGGCTACAATGTCTCCAAACGGGAAACTAAATCGTTCACCAAGTAATCCTTCCAGAAATTAAGCAAAAACCCCGTCCGGCCTTTAAAATGGGGAAAATATACCTATTTCTCCCTTATTAATGCTTCCCTTGGAAGGAAAATTGGAAATGAAGATTTAATTTTCTACATAATTATCAGTAGCCTGATCCGTCAACGTGGAGGTGCCTCAAGGAACATTTAAATGCCAGCCAAGATGTTTTCAACAATCCCACAAAACGTATTAACCCTGGGAAACAAAGGGAAAAAAATAAGGCACGTCGTCGGCGTAACAAAACAATGTTGCTTTTAGTGTTCCTTTCAACTCAAATGCCCTCCTAATGTATTCATTTCGACGCTTGTGATGACGACTGTGAGTGATATTTGTGTTTCGGGTCCATTGAGAAAAAGTAACAACATACCTCTCCACAAACAACAAAAGGTCACACTAATTTCGTTTATCAGTATTACTTTGAGTAGACATGAAACGACAGCGACGATGAGCAAGAGGGGTAAAAATGGAAAGCATTATGGGATTGCTGGTGGTTAGATTATTATTATTATTATTTAGAAACGGATCACATCACAACTCATTCGAGATTAAATACGGGTAATGAGTCAATTCAAAGGAATTTTAGAGGGAGAGCAGCAAAGGGAAAGGCGAGCTAAGTAGAAAGACACACAAACAGACAGTCATTTTTCTCTCTGCTTTAATCCACTGCTCGGGTTGCTGTGCGTGGGCATGGTGCAGCTCTCAGGTTAAAAATGTAAGTAGGCAGGTGATGGTAATGGTGTGGTGGTGTTGTGGCCTTTTTTTCAAAGAATCAAAACTACAAAAAATCCTCTTGTTGTTTCCACATGAGCATGTATAATTTTTTGTTGTTGTATGTTATCATTGTTGAGAGAGAGAGAGAGAAGAATTACCCAATCCTCTGTGTATGATGGTATTGTTGTTTCCCCTTATTATTATTGTTACTTTTTTCCGGATGGTTTCATTTTTAAGAGAATTGGTGAAGAGATCTCGACGTGCACTATGCATTAGGAGAGACTCTAATACGCGGTAATGTGAGTGTATTTGTATCAAATCTTTTCTCATTCATGAACAGAGCGAAAGGAATAAGCTGATAATAATACATGTACACACATAGTGAAGCTCTCTCTCTCTCTCTCTTTACCCTTTCGCCAGTTTTTTCTCCGTCTCCCTCACAATCTTCTTCACTCTCCCTGTAAATGTACATTATGATGACTTGCGGCAGAAAAAAAATGAAGGCATATAAAAAATTCCAGCAAAATAAAAATGAGATGCGTTCATTTTTTATGATTCCATTATCAAAGGTAAAAAGAGGGATACCGAAGAGAAGAACAAGAGGGATATGTGTAGTTCATCCTGACGAGTGATGATGATGATGATGATGACGACAGAGAGCGGCAGGAAAAAGGGATCTTTAAGCAAAAGTAACTTCTTTGAAAGGAATCTCTCTTTTACATAATACCATTGTTGTTATTACTCCTGTTGAACATGAGATCTTTGAAACAGTGAAAGAGAGAGAGAGAGACGGAGAAAAATTCCAATCAAATTACGTATTTATTCGTTATCGTCTCTATCCTGCGTCTTTTTTTATTCCCATCATCCATTGGATTAAAACAAGTGATAAAATACAGTTTTTTCCAATGCTGTAAATGGACACACGCACCACAAATGTTAATATTGTATATAAGTTGTTACGTTTTTTTTATTCTTACTCTCTCCTTGGTGATCTTTTTTCTTTTGACTCATGCTGACTGTTTGTGTCTTCTGGGCAAAAACTGGGGAAAAGTAAGTTTTGTGAGGAGGATGATGATGATGACAATGATAGCAATGAGGTTACGACGGTGGATGATGTGCCGGGTACTGGTTGTTGTGTGTTTTTTCTGTAATCACGCTGCAAGGTGTATTTTAAAACTGAAAATGGAGAGACAACAATGATCATAATGACGATTATAATAATGGAAAATATGTAAGAAACGTAGTAATAATGTTGTGTGTGTAGCTACATGCACGGGGGCATAACGCTCTCAAACGTCGTCGTCGTCGTCATAACCATCGTCATGAATATTGTTTTGTTCATGAAAGGAAAAGGAATTCATTATTATTACACCTTTAAGCCAACCTTTCCATTTGAGAAAATAAATAAATAGGGAAAAGATGATGAAGACAGAGATGTAGAAGTGGCCGTTGATTAGGTATGTGGCTGTGTCTGTGTGTGCAAGCTGCAGGGAGAGAGAGAGGTTACATAAAACTGGTAATAATGTCGGTAATTGTTGTGGTGGTAATAATATCATTGTTTTCCAGCTAATTGAATGTTCTGCTGAAAAAGCCCATGCTCACTCGCTCTACGATGAACCACTGTCATTATAATTTTTTTTTACCATCATGATGATGGCTATGCGGGCTCTCGTAGGTAAAACGAGAGTGACTCACTGAAAGAGCAAAAGTTTTAATCTTGACTGAGCTTTGATGTACCTGCAAAGAACAAAATGAGCAAAACGTTACCCATGTCCGTGAGTAAGTAAGTACATATGACTGAATGTTTTTGTAAGTACTATTTATTCAGTGCAATAAAAATAAAATGAAATTAAAGCTTTTCGTTCAAAACTGAAAGAGTTTCCATTTCAGTTTTGCTTCGCCTTAAAAATGGTATTATGGGTAGCGGCAGCAATAACATAACAAATTTAAAACCAGTAATTACGCAAAAGTATACAGTTCTTCATTTTTTCCTCTCTACGCAGCAGCGAGAGAGAGAGAGATAAAGAGAGCGAGAAAACCTTTCAATCCACTCCTCCGGTCAGGATGATGCTTGATGACGAGGATGATAATGCTCACCTGTTTTAACAAGTAAAAAGGTGATTACCAAACTCTACACCACAGCTTCTTCTCCAAATCCGCAGAAGGTGGGAAAATATTGTTTGAATTTTTATTGTGTTGTATGCACGCATACCAACATCAAGTAAACATCAAAGCTATCATCCACCTTTTAACTATGGTAAAAAGATATAGCCCCAGAGTGCTCATCATGAAATGTATAAACAATTCGTATTTGATCAGGTTACCTCGATAAATGGTCGGAGGGACTGGCTCAAAAAAATGTATGCTTAATACTACTCCTCAGTGCTCAGTGGTAAGGGGAGAACGTTTTTCGCTGGTATGTTCCATATTGATGATGTTCAATGTTGATCATCATGATCAATTTCGGTTTTTCTCCGACAATCATCAAAGAAGGCGAGAGGGTTACAACTTCCAGGGCTGTAACTACAAACGATTTTTTGACTGGCGTGTTTTTGATGATGATCAGGATCAGGATCACATCAACTACAGAATAAAAGGTAAAAGGAAACCTTTGGCGTTGTAGGTTGTTGTCGGGCATGTATAATATGTTATTACGTATTTGTTTGATGATGATGATAATGCTGCTGCTGCTGCTGGAGGTGGCAGGGTTTCGTAGAGTATTTTTCTGGCGATAACGGCTATCGCTGAAAATCTCCCGTGGAGAAGCGTCATATGCACTCAAGTGAAACGGCAAACGAAAATTTCTTCTTTGCTCCCCGTAAAAAAGGTGCATGCTGCCTGGGATGTAGGATGAATCGGTGCACAAAGAGGAACCCATATTGCGCCATCGTCATCATCATCCCCACGCTTTCTTTCATTCCATTTATTTCTTCGAGGAAATTAGGAAATGTATGTGTGTGTGTGTGTGTGCAGTGCAGCTTCTAAATAAATATGTTTCATTGAGAGGGATAATAATATTGCGGGGTGGTGGCGGTATGACATAGGAAGTAATAGAAAACGCTAAATTCAAAGTGGAATGTATGAAGAGCGTAAAAGGGTGCTTTGCCGACGGAAATCTTGATAAAACTTTGTCAGTCCTCTTGACTCCCACCCTCCTCCACACAGCTTGATTTCCTCCAGTTTGCCTAATGGTAAGTTTGCAGTTCTTGAAAAGGTAGAGCGACGAGTACGAGTACCTATGAGAGCATTTGATACATAAAACGGGAAATCTGATTCCAAGATTTCTTTTCGCGGAGATTACAAGTACCTTGTTAAATTCAGAGTAAATGCGGCAGCATTAAACCCCCATTTCATTCCCTATTTTATTGATCAAAGATTAGCCGTGATTACCCAAGAAAATTCTTGTCTCTGTAACATGACCTTGTAGGTACCTTTACGAGCTCTTATCTTAAAATAGGTGGAAGAGCAGATAATTGAATAATTATAATACTTGTAACCCGGTCTAATGGTAGTGGGGCAACTTTGACTTTCTCTGATATAAATCTTTCTCCTTAATCGATTTTTTATGTGAAACTTTTCGAATTTCCCCGATGCCAGTTGGGAAAAGGCAGTAATTACGACCATGTCAAAGTCATTTGTGTTTTCGATATCCTCCCTTTTCTAATTTTGGTTTTGTGAATACCTGGAAAAATGTGTCTTTTACATAAATTAGTACTATTCGCAGAGTCGATTCACCGATATTACCGACGTCGTCCTGAAATCAAAGAATTTTTAATTTATCTCCCCATACAAGAAAGATGTAATAGTACCCGTGTGCGTACGGTTTCGTACTATTAGTCCCTTTGTGACTCTCCTATTCACAGGACACCAACAAGCTGCCAATAAAAGCGTACCATCCACTAAAATTTCCCGATTACTCCGACCAGAAGAACCATCTTTAGCATCACTTACATTGCGGGTGAGTGTGCACAATGGACACAGTCATCAAAGTACGAATGGAGTTTTGTGTGAATTTTGTATAGATGATTAAATAATAGTTTTTCGTTGCCAGGACATTGTATTACCATCCCCATGAAAATCTTCTACCTTTTTCTTCTTTTCTTTCTTTGTAATGTTTTATTGAAGGGAGTCTTAGCATAAACCTTGCAAGCAGTGTTTTTATCATCATCGTCATCGTCGTCCTTTGATGATGATAGCTGATAATGATGTTTTAGCATCCCTACTTTGTTGTACACGTTTCCGTGCTTCTAATGAAGAGAAGGCAGATAGGACGAACACAAGATGGAGAGATTATGTGCAGTGTATGGCATGTGCTGTTTTGTGTTGGGGAAGGCTTATAAATGCGAGGGAGACAGAATCGCCGTTGTCGATGGTTGAGACTTCTTTTCAGAATGATTCCCCCGCACAAAAAAAACGTAAAGCTGATTTAGGTATGTCATAATACGGACGTGCGGTTATGCACATACGACGCGCGTCGGTGGCAATGATTATAACGTGACATAATGTAGCAAAAAAGACTGATGATGATGATGATGATGATGGTAAGAGATAATAAGTAGAGTCGTCATAGTTACCTGATCATATTACAAGATAAAAATAATTTTCGATATCCTTTAATGTCCTTCGTTTCGTAGCACTCGTTTTTCTTTTGAAAAGGGAAAAGAACGTGTGAAAAGGGAAAGAAAAAAAATATGTTTGATATTTCAGTTTTGTTGATCGTTGGATGTTGCATTTTGTCGTGATTTGATGATCCATCCATACGCCAGCTCGTTTTTCGTGAACCGAACTGAATACAGAATGGAGAGAAAGAGAAGTAATAATCGTATCATGTAATACGAATCGAGAAGATGGGAAAAGTAGACAGGAATATTCATTGACTTTTGAAGGGAGCACTTGAGTGAGGAAAGATGGGATGTTTTATCGAAAGAATTATGGATTTCAATAATGGTACACACTACACACGCACTGTGTGTCTGTGTGTACATTCCGGCTTACAACAATCTACTTGGCACTCTCGCTGGGATTGAATTTTGGAAGGAGTAAAAAGAAAGCCTTTCATTTGCCGACTCCTTTTGATGATTTTTGATTGGGAAGGAGGATTGAATGAAGGAGCATGAGGGAAAAATTGTATTATAGGATGATCGGATGATGGAACCCGTGATGATGATGATGATGATGCTGATGCTGTTAATGCTGATCCAAGAAGCCATATGAGAATTAAGTATTCACTTGACAAGCTGTTCAAAATGAATCTCCAATCCAGTTACTCATAGCACAAAAGGAAGGCGTTTATTCCGTATAAATAATGGTATTAATAATGTTATGATTATTATTAATAACCGGCTAAATTACGATATGGAAAATGTTGAATGCTCAATGATGCGCTGGAGAACTACCATAGCGTGCTTGCATTCTCAAGGAAGAGAGAGAGAGAATTGGGCATTCTTCATAATAATATTCACTTTTGATGATCCCAAATCACTGTCAAGGAGAAAAAAAGAAGGTTCCAGGATTCTCATGTACAGGTCACCAATCAACAAAGGTCACGTGAAAAATGTTCTTCTCATCACAAGCACAAGCATGTTAGTTGCCGAGATGAGTCGTCGTCGTCGTCCGTTCATCTATCACTTTGGAATTTAGTTATTATAATAATACTATTATTATTATTATTATTATTATTATTAACGTCGTAGCTATTGTTATTTTTTCTACATGCCTTATTGCGTCGTCGTGCATAGCACACATCCTGGCGTCATCATCCACCTCGTGTTGATGATAATGATGTTAATCGTCACACACACACACGATATATTTGTAATCATAACAATGCGCTCCGTATTTAAAGCCACTCTTGACTTGTGTGACTTGTGACAGACAAAGTTCTTAGAATCATGCTCAAGGATCAACTCTGTTTCTCCGATGATTATGATTGATCAACTCTAATCGTCCTTCTCATCTTCTACTCCAGTCTGCTGTGTGTATGTTTTTAAATAGACGGGAGAGCGCCTGATCCAAACATGAGATTAGGTGGCCGACATCGCGGAATGGTATTGTACATACGTACCGTTTCCAGTGTAGGATTTGCGGTATTCCTGCCCGAAAGTATTTTCAACTCCAGTCATAACTAAAACAGGCTGAAAGCCTACATTGTATATTTTTTAAAGAAAATTTGTACTATTTCGTTTTTAATAAGTTGAGTATGAAACCCGACTCATATTTGTAGTGATAGTCATTCTGTTGTCAAAAGTTTTAAACTTATCCCGAGTCTCTCTGTAGCTCACCCAAGCATTTCCTGAATCTGACTGGCTGTCGTCGTCACCGTTTTGACGCGCTGAATATAAGCCTTAATTTGTTTTATAAAATGGTGTAAATCGCTTGTACATGTTGTTGATTTACAGATGACAATCTACAGCCGACCGATTCTGACGTGTTGATAGGGTTAAATCTATTTTTCATTGCTGTAAGCCATGGAAAGTGTCTTCGACGAGGTCTCAGAGCTGAGAACAGTTTAAAGTAATTAACTTGACGATATAAAAGAAGAAACAGCGATCATTAGAAACGATAACGGCACTCTTCGGGCATTTTTTTATATTTTCCGCCTTGTTCAAACAATTATTGTTACTATTATGTGTGGTACGCAGAGGAATTTTAATTGTTGCCTTATTGTTGCCTCCAACTATTGTTGTGCGCCTGCAACACACACACACTATACGAACTAACCATTCAACATGGCAGCAGCAGCAGCAGCAGGTTGTTATAAAACGAGGATGATGACGTGATGATGATGTTCGACTGCGTTACATCTACACACGTATTTTTTTGCCGTAGCTTCACATGTAATGATAATGTTGTGTTCCTTGATAAAAAAAATCGTTAGTGCCAGGCACCACCGACAATCCGACATCATGGAGAATTTCCAGTGAATTAAATAAAATGAAAAGTCCTACTTTCGCCAGACTATTGGCAATCTTGTTTTGCTGATGTGTTCTGGGACAAACCGCAATGGCACAAGTCAACCTTTATCAAGAAGACCGAGACACAATGAAAAGAAGTCAACAAGATGATGACTCTGAAAAAAATGTGGGCTCACCAACGGGCTACTTGACTATATAATTTTGCGGTTTCTGTACTACTCCTATGTTCCTGCGCTCTTCAAGGGAAATCAATAAAGCAATATACTAAGCACGTACTGATGAAACCAGCGCTTATATTACCTTCAGCCCCACAACAAACATACTTATTTACTTATAGTCTGTCTGTAGGTAAGCATATCAGCGCAGCGTACATTACAGCATAAAGCAAGAATCCAATAGTTTTTTTCTTTCATTTTCTTGTAAAATGGGAAATGGAAGTGAAGTAGAAACAGGGTAAAAAATCCCTTGGGTAATTTGTTGTGGTAAACAAGGTTTACTTCTTTTCTCTCTCACATTTTTTCTCCGCTGCTGCCTGCCTGCCATACCATTCTTCATAAACAGTTCGAGAAGAAGGAGTTGAGTGAGAAGAGAAGAGTCTCTCCTAAATAAAAATGGGCTCAAAAAAGCTACTTGGAAAAGTTGACGGACTGACATGATCAAGGTGTGCATACCTGGTATAAATAAAATATGATAGGGATGCCGTTTTTTGCTCCAAGAAAAAGAAACCTGGCATGTTTCTTCATACTGACATAATATAGGTACAGGACTATGTGTGTGTGTGTGTGTGCATCAGCAAAAAAGGAGTATAAAAGTGGTTCGGTGTTGTGCGAGTGACGATTCTGGCTTGATCGTTGGGGGATGCGTTAGTTTGGTTGAGGGCGGAAGCATTCCTCGGCAATAAACAATAACATTGTAATAATGTTTGCGTGTACTTATTGTTATTATTGCACTTGACGTAAATACTTAAATACATTTTTCATTATTATATATATGATGATGAGACGACGAGGAGGCACAAATTCCTTTGGAGGCTGAAGCAAAATGATAACTACTAAAATAATACTCCGCGAAATATAGTATGAGGGATAGAGGAGAGAGAGAGGTAAGGAGTTAGAAGGATGAAGCTGTTTGAAGATAGAAGAAAAAAGTGAAGAACTCTAAATACCAGTTTTGCTCCTCTTCTTCATCGTCGCTCTCGGACATTATAATAATGTGGTCACTTAATTGTTACGATAGCACACGGCACAAACACACACAACATAATGTATGTACAATGCCTACATCTTTCAAGGAGAGAGAGAGAAAGAGTAGAGCCTGACAAGCAAACCAAGTAGGTATAAACTTTGCAGTTTACTACATTACTTACTTTGTTTTCTGGTGTAATATTTTATGAAGAAGCACAAGAGCTGTTACCTCTTTCATGTCATCGTGAAGTCAACATTTGAATACAAATGAATGAAGAAATCTACAGGGAAAGAGAGGGCGATACGACCAGAGAAAAGCAGCCAAATAATATAAATAAAAAATATACAGGGAACGACAGATATATAGGAAAGTGACAAAGTAAATCAAAATCACGTATCAATCTGCAGAATCACTTATCAAGGGTTTTGCAGATCGTACGCATCTACTTTATGGGAGGATGAGAAAGTAAGTCTTGATCATTGTTGCAAAGGGGCACTAAAACAAATAAAAATTAACAAATGGTAGTCACCGCTCACCTAAAAACAGTGTTGATGCGTTTTATGAGTTAGAGCTTCCCGTTTTTCCTTTTTCCCAAAATGGAACCTGTGCAACTAGAGAGTTCCTGTCGCCTCTCAAAAATAACAAAACTCCTTTCTGTATGGATAACCATTACAAAAACGATCCGTAACAATACGGATACACAGACAGACAGATGGACAACACAAAATCAATAAGTGACTTTTCGACTACATAATAATGCAATGCACCGTTTAAAATTGTTTAGAGTTTTGAGCAAGCGATATTGATATCATACCAAAAAAACAACAATATTAACAAATAAGAGAAAAAAGAAAGATGATGGTTGAGGTACCGGTATGGTAGCCAAGGTGGTGTGGCTGGTGGTGAGATTACTTTACCGAAAAATGCAGTAATGATAATAATAATAATCCGTTCATATTAGTCATCTGAAAAGAGAACAAGGAAACATGCCAGAGACTCGCTTATTTATTTACTTTTAAATTAATAAAGGATCACCACCACCAACCACCACACACACCAGCAGCATGCAGCAGCACCTCCACTACACTACCACCACCACACCGTTTTAATGCTAAAATGAATTGCGTGGTCACTTTTTATATTGCCTTGAGATATTGCTCAGACAACAATCGACCATTTCTCCACTACTACATACCGCATCCTTTCCCAGTATGACCCTGGTTGTTGCTCTTATCACACGTTGTCATCGAAGCCTCCCTACCATATACTTATCCACACACAAAAAATAATAATCATTGTCATAATAATATGTAACATTTCGGAAAACTACCATGAATAATTGAGCCTGTAATAATTACAGTAACTATTTGACTGTGATAGTTATCGTTGTCTTGTCGTACGTAACATTACGTTGACGACAACAGTAAAAATTCCTACGTGCAAATCTATCTTGAAAACAATGAGAAAAAAGACAGGCCAGAAGGGAACATTTAAATTGTACCTTATCTCCTCTACACACACACACACATACCTCTACAATGCAACGTAGTCAACAAAGTTGTTGAGCTGTGCGTTTATGTTCATTTGTAATTTTAGATTCCGCCAGTGTAACTCAAAACGCTCTTGTTTTCCGCACAAGATGGTCAAACGGCAAAGCACGTACGAAACAATAACAACAACAACAACGAGATCACGAAAAAATTATACGAGCTATGAAACATACCAAGTTATTAAATCTATAATATCCGCCATCGCCTCTAGTGGGACAAGTAAGTGAGCTAAAAAAAAGTCGACGAGAGTCATGATGATGATGATGATGGTGATGCGATGAGAACCCTAATGTTACAGAGTGTAGAGAGAAAATCCGGCATGTGCATCTGTTTGTTAGTAGTTCTATCGATGTTTTATTACCGCCTCGTGTATCTATTCAGAGAGAGAGAGAGCGAGGGATGAGGACGAGAGCGATGAGAACATTAAAACTATTTACTCACTTCAGAAAAATATATTGCTATTAATTTGCTTTTTTAAACTTTTTTCTATTTCTCTTGTTCAAACAATTGCCATTTAGATAATGTCCAAGCATCCGTCTCTCCCGGGAATGCGTCGCATATTTTACTCACATTGTAAAATCATAAAATACAAAATGTGGACGTTGTAAAGAAGGGGAAGCTACACCTTTTTTGTGTATGTGTGTTTATGAGGGAGGGAAACGCCGAGAGAGAGAGATGAATTGAGACAGATTGCCAATGCAGCCCAAGTTGATAATCGCCATTAAAAGTTCCATAAAATCATAAAATTCAGGGTAGGACAGAAAAAAATAGGAGTATACTAAATAAAACAATGCGTTGTACAATCACCACTATAATAATCATCACCCAAGTATTATATCATCATCATCATCATCATGATCACCACCATCTTCAATAATAATATTAAAACATTTATTGTTCCTACCTGTAATAAAAAATATCGAGGAATATTCCCCAGTCTTCTTTGTGTTTAGCAATACAGTCAGTCGTCCTCTTCGCTGTGCCATTTTCGTGGGAAGGGTGGAAAATAACACATTTAACATTTACAGTTTAGCTTGAAGCTCTTCAAATTCTTCCCGATTAGCTCAAGAATTCTCCCAGTTTTGCTTCATAGGAAGCCGATATGATGAATGTGCACACAACAGCCAAGCAACTAGAAATCCACAGAAACACATACACCTTGTATTTATCCTCGTTTACCCAGACAGTCAAAGGATGTTCCGAGATCTGACAAAACACCATTCCCCGTTTCGTGTACACACATTTTTTCTCCTTTTTTCGTTGTTGCCCTTTAGCTCCATTTTCTCTCGTCTTGTTCTTCTTGACTTGACTTGACGTTCTTCCTCACCACGCTATCATCATCACCATCATCATCATAATCCCTGCCTGGCATTCTTCGTCACCGCCAGCACCACCATACTATATGAGAGTAGTACGACCAACGTAATTTTTAAAAAACGAAAAACATTCAATCAAGATTCTTTTTTCTTTTGTTCTTCCTCTGGACTTGGAGAATGAAAAAATAGCAATATTGTTTATTTCTACAATAATTCTTTGTATTATTTTGACCATCATCATCATCATCATCATGAATGACGATGACGACGATGATATAAGGTATGATCTTCCTTAATAATAGTAATAATAATCATAATGTATGTACGCTTTATTTTCCCCTTTTACCCATATCCATCGACATCGTCATCATCATCATCGTCGTCTTCGCCGTCGTCAGCAGCAGCGTCAACACACAACGTCTTCTATGATTCTTTTCATTAACCATCGGTTTTGTTTTTAATGTTTCCTACATGTATTGTTCTTACTTTTTTCTCTCTCTCTACAGAATTGTTTCTCTCCGCTCTATGCGCTACAGTCCTCCTCATCCAACAAATCCATTCCCATTCCACATGCTTATCACATAATAATATGGTTAGCATAAAATATCTCGGCAGCCCAGCTTTCGTGGATAGACAAAAAAGGAAAGAGGCAGATGACTCCATATAATATTAATATTATTATCGTCATCATCCCCTCTCCTTTTTATTATGTATCTTTATTACCTACATATTAATCAGGTACCCAGCTATTGGCCGAAAGAAGCGTTCTCTCTAAAACGTTTTGTATTGAAAACATTATTGGCGAAAAAGGCGAAAAGTATGTGGTCAGGCGGTATATAAAATGGTATGGACGATGAATATTATACGTTGGCTGTTGTGTGTACCCACTTTACCACAGCTTTTTTTATAGAAAAAAAAATAATGTAATAGTGGCAAAATGGTAATAACAATAATAATAATAATAATAAAATCGGTTGATGATATACAGCATATTTTATTCTGCTGTTCTCGTACAATTTTTTTACGTATGGAAGTGAATTCACCCTTTTTGCTTCTTATCCCTCGTCTTCTTCTCTCCTCTCATCATCATGAATGATGCCCTGGAGTCAGTCAGTCAGTCAGTCGAACCATATTATATGGATTGCAATGCTACATCATTCACCTTCCCATCTGATATTGGGCTTTAGTGGTCTGTTTTTACGTTCATGACGACTTTGTTGTTCGTTATTATTATTATAGTTGTATGAATACATTGTTTGCTACTTCCCTGCCTTTTGCTCTTTCGCAGTTGACGACGATAAAAGCAACAACATATTTGATTCCATCCATCTATTTACGCCGCCGCCTCCTCTGCTTCATTTTTCCCTCCCTACATTCCTCCTTCATATCGTATCATTGCACCACCAGCAGTAATATTCCGGCTTGTCTTCATTTCTCTTTTGTGTCCGCCCGCGTGCATGTATCTATTTGCATGCCCATACGACGTACATGTTTGCATGTGTGTTTGGTGTATATCAGCAAATATCGAAGAGGAATGAAAGTCAACTTACTTGTTGTTTCTCCTTCACTCATCATCACGAGTTTGATTATATTGTTGCAAGGCAGCAAAAACAGCTCACAGCTACTTTAGTAGTACATATTCCTCTTATTGGGGCTACTCTCCGCCGCCACCGCAGTAGTAGTAGAAGTTGTGCAGAAGGAAAAAGGCAGTGAAGGAAAATATACGACGACTCTTTTCTAGATGGAGAAAGGGGAAGCAAAAAAGTAAGATGGGATCGAGAGAAAAAAAAGTTGCAACTTGCATGCATAATGACGACGATAATGATGATGGTAAAAATGATAAGGAAAATGTAATATGGTTGATGTATGTCATCATCATGACAACAGCGAATAAGCTCACTTTGTTTTAATACCTGCATATGTCGTTGCTGTTGTTGTTGTACTCTACTTACACGGCTCTCTCATATCACTTTTGGTGATCAGATGGACATTCTCCCTAATAATTCGTAATCCCTTGAGGAGTAAAAAACGAAAAGGAGAATGGAAGAATGGGGTGCCAGTGGCAGGCAGGCAAGCCCTTTTATTTTATCTGCTTCGTTCGAAGTTGATACAATCCCGAAAATGCCCTGTGCAAAAATTTTATGTACATTTTCAGTAGATTCTCCGAAAAAAACACAAAGAATTTACACTTTGTGTCTGCAGCGACATGTGATGCATAGTAAATTCGAAGAAAAAGTATGTGGATAAAATTGCAATTTGTAATAGCCCACAGGTAGGCTGTCAATATTTAGTGCACTTTCAATCTTTCTCAAGTCAATCATGATTCATTTTTGGGTAGAGGATATTTCAAGATATGATATTTTTAGTTGGCAGGATGAACATGACGACGATGATGATGATGATTTCTCCGTGGTGGTGGTGGTGGTCATCCACTTAGGCATAAAACGTAGTGAAGTATGAGATTTGGAGTTGTACCCCATTTGTTACTAGCGGTGGATGCGGTGGTGGTGCGAAAAAATTGGGGGGAAATGAATACATCTGTTTTAAAATCCGTTTGTATAAAGAGCTCTCTCTCTACAGCGCAGTGATAAATTAGAATGATAATTAGAAAAGAATGTGTTGACTAGTTGAATTGTTTTAATGAACGAACCCACAGACGCGAGAGCAAAAGGGCAGGCTGTATTTAACAAAAAATATTTATTATTAATGATAATGATAATCAAGAAATATATTAAAGTACTACACATCCTACGTGCGTAATACAAAAGAGAAAAGTTGCCTGTTAAATAATCCTTTGCGCTCATTGTAAATGAATAAATGCAATAAAAAATTAGCTTTATTTTTCCTCTTTCTCTCCTTGTCTCCCTCACGTTCCTTGTTCATTGTAAAACAAAATAATAGTCGATTTGATTTTTAAAAACGTAAACTGTTGTGGCGATTTTTTTGTAAATTGCATCTCTCTCTCTCTCACTCTTGAACCCCCCCCTCTTTCTCTTTGAAACTGCCTATCTATTTGCAGCAATTGGATTTTTCATTTTGCTCGTTGC
This sequence comes from Callyntrura sp. NNG-2020, assembly GCA_027744055.1. Lineage (NCBI taxonomy): Eukaryota > Metazoa > Arthropoda > Collembola > Entomobryomorpha > Paronellidae > Callyntrura > Callyntrura sp. NNG-2020. The sequence goes on along the minus strand of JAHZNE010007110.1, from coordinate 12,109 downwards.
TCTCCTCTCGTGTGCATTTTTATTTGGCAGTAATGGTAATAGCGTTTTAAGAAAGAAAATGTTAATAACAATAATATTTTATAATGCTGGCCATGTTTACAGCACCAAGAAACAAGAACTTTTTTTATTTTGCATTTGCATTCATTGTACTTTTTTCTTTGGCTGTCTTCTCGTTTCCTTGAGACATTTAATACCTGAGCACGTATTCCCCCAGCATTTTACGTATGCACGATGAATGAAGAGAGGAGAAGAAGCTCTCTCGGAGCAAGTACCAGTTTTTCGCCAGGATAAACTAAGCAAGCCACTCAGACTGCCACTCCATACATATTAATATGCACTCACTCGCGAGAAAAATTGTTACTGATGTTGATGCTTCTGCTGCTCCTGCTCTGTTGCTCTTTGAAATATAATACGAAAAGGACGAAAAAAACGACGATGATGGAGAAAAAAGGTGAAAAACCGAAGACGCATAAAAGGAGGAGGTGGTTCAGCGGTGTGGTGGTGGTGGTGGCTGTGGCAGAGTATCAGCAGAAGAAGAAAAGAAAGACGCTTTTAATTAATTGCCTACAACAGCAATATATTTCCATCAGTTTAAAGTGGGGCTGACAACTTGTGGGACTTTGCATTATCTCTGCTCTCTCTCTCTTTCTCTCTCTCTCTCGCATTTTTTCTCACTTTTCTACCTCTTCTTCTTCATTGTCTTTTCGTACCATTACTGTTTTCCTATTTCTACTTCAACAGCAGCAGTGTTCACTTTTAGTTAGCCTTCTGTGCAAACAAGCTTCTGATCTTGATGACGACGACGACGAGGATGTGAGATGAAAAATCGAACAAAATAAATATGGCCTGTGGTGGTGGCACTGGTGGTTTGGTGTGGTGAGCTATCACTGTCAAAAAGAAAAGTAACTGCTCACTGCTCTTGTTGTGTAGTTGCTTCTGATCATGGTACTCCTCGACTATTTAGCTCCATTGCCGTTTTGTGTGTGTATGCCTTGCGTATGTATATCTATCTCTGTATCGTCGTCGGGACGGAAGAAGGGGAAAAAATTTGCCCAGCAAAAGGAGACATTACAACAAATCCCATGTACTGTGTGCACAGCGAAATCCATAGCAAAATCTCCCAACAGAGACATGCCATCCAGTTAAAAAATGAAATAATAAAATGCATCTGTTTTTTTCTTATCAATGCCATATGCGTAACGAAAGAGAGCCACCACATACTGCAACACGTATTCAGAGTCACAGTAGTGCACTTAATTATAACAGGTGTAATTGGTAGCGTACTTTCCTCATTCAAACAATCAATGTTTCTATCCTTCTCTTCCACTGTCGTCCATCGTCTTCATTTGCTGGTTGTTTTGAACGAAAGAAGGACTGATGACATGCAGAACAATGTATATACAGTGCAGACGTGTTGAGATACCTATGTTGATGAAAAATAATAACAACCCCCGTCGTTGCACTTCACACGGACTTTATTGAGGTTCTTTCCATCTTTTTCAATTAGCCTTCCCATTGCTTCTTTTATGTGCACTTGCCATTTCACTTTACATAATCAGCGCACTGCTGCTACTGCTGCTGCTGCACAAATCGCTGTACTTACGGAAGAGGCTCATCCGTTCTCCTCCCTGGCACTCTTGTTGTTCCTCCTTCCCCGTAGAAGAACTTGTTCCATCATCCTCAGATGCACCACCACCACTACTTTCCTGCACGGTAGTAAATAGCACTGTCGTGTAGGTATTTTTCCTTGAATATAATAAATTATTCAACGAAAAGTATCAATATACATGTATTTACATTAATGGAGCGAAATAGTTGCAAAAGAAGAAAACCGGCGCGGCAAGAGCGTCGGACCCCAGTCAAGGTGGACGAAGAAGCTTAATGGTTGCATGTAACCATCCTATATTTATTTACGATTCTAAAAGAGCAATTTCAGTGCGGACTCTTAAAATCCCTTTTCAAAACAAAGTGTCACTGGCCTGTCCATATGAATAATGATTAGCCATCGTCCTCCTCATCACTATCACCCTTCTCACTCTCGCAGCCCGTCCCGTTCTCAAAGAGTGTGGGTATGCCATTTAACAAAAGTCTTGTACATACTAATAGTAACAATTACATTATACAGCAGCCGAGAGGGTTCTGCTCCACTCCACCGGTCCAATCAGCTAAATAGAACTCATAAAAGAGATACCGTGTACACTTGTTTAACTGACACTTTTATTCTCTTATACCGTACAAAGTGCATAATATGTGTATTATGGGGTGCACCAGTGGTAGGTAGGTAGGTTGTTAGGTAGTAGTGGTGTCTCTGCGACTCCTTTTTGTTTACTTTACAATCCATTCACTCTGCTACAATTATGCATATTATGTCGCTCCGCTACCATCTTGCCACTTACTACCCCCCTATTTTTTGCGGGACGACGACGACGACGATGATGATGCGATGATGTTGATGACGTTGAACGATGATGATGTGTGAAAAGGATGTTAACACTATTTACAACTTTATTGTTATTGCAATTGATTAAGGAAAGAGAAGAACGAGTATTAAAAGACTCTTTTTTTGCATTCCATCAACACCATTTGCCATTTACCCACTGCAATACTTACACACATATTGTATATATGCCTGCATTCTTTTCTGTGTGCTATGAGTAGTAGTAAGTACGAGTAGGAACGACATACCACTATTACCGGTATGCTGGGGCTGCTGCTGATTAAAGCAGTGGCAGATTGACGTTCATCTTCTCATTCTGATTACAAGATATTTTATTATTATTATTACTCTCTGTGTGGATATACCTACGCGAATTTAACCACTTGCACTTTGCTGTCGTCTTTTTTCTACTCCGCGTTGAGCTGCTGCTGCTGCTGCTACGGCGACGACGAAAAAATGCACAATGTTGCAGTCTGCAATTGTTATCATTATTATTGTCCAACTGTGAACCGGCTTCTTTTTCAGGCAAGTGGAGTGAATGAGTGGTGGTGGTAATGGTGGCGGCGGTGTACAACCATGCATATTGGCATTTCATTCTCGCCTCTTTTTTAACAGGAGCTGACAAGAAGGTACGAAGGAAAGAGAGAGAGAGAGAGAGATAAACACTTAATTTATTATGGAGATGTATTTTTTACCTGTGTCTGTGTTGTTTGTTGTCTTGTCGATGCTCTTATTCTTTCGGATTCAGGGGGCTGTAAAACCGTGAGGAGTAAAACCGCACCACTTATTATTTACATCTCTATAATATGCACATATTTACGGACGTACTTACTCATCATTAATAATAAATACGTGTGTGTGTGTGTTGGGTTGTGTAAGGCGCACTTGCATACCTCTAGAAAGCAAGAAGAGCATGTTTGTGTGTGCTAGTCTATTCAAATGAGCCTTCTATCACTTTACTTTTTTTCTCGTTCACTCTATCTATCTTGGCAACTGAAATAATTTAATGTATTAGTGGGTTTAAATATAATATTATGTATATGTGTAATGTAAAAATCCCTTTGAAACCGTACTTAGCAAGAAAAGAGTAAAATAAAGTCGACTGTTTTGTTTGTTCCGAATTTTTTTTAATTTGCTGACAAGCACCAGTCGAAAAGGATTTTCATCGATTCTTTAAAAAAGATTTCGAGTTGCTTCATAAAATGAGGAGATGACGTTGTTGGTGCTGCTGTGCTGTGATGTTGTTAAACGTCGATTACAAAATTGATGACAAGAGGATCAAGATTCCGCTAAATAACCGTTACAATTCACTTCATCATCGCCATCATCAGATTGGTTTAGTTTTTCGGTACACACTATTGCTGCTGTTGCTGCACACTTCAACTTTACAGTATCATATTTTGTCTTCTTTCTCTCTGGTGTTGGTGTGCCTGTCGTAAAAAATGGATCCAGCAGGAGAAAAGCAGTAGTACCACCACAACCTGGCAGCCCAGAGACGGAAAAGCGGGACAATAAAATATTACTAGGTTTTTTCGACGTCACGAAAATAAAATCAATCATTTGATTCAAATTAGAGGGAGAGAGAGAGAGAGAGAGAGAGAGAGAAAGAGACCGTGATTGATTTGCTTTTATTTGCTTTGTTAAAAAAGTAGTGGTAGCTTTTTACCTGCTCTACCCTATCCTGGTGGCAGTCGTAGTGGTTGTTGATAGATAGATAAGTGATAAATAGAAGTTGATGTTGCTTATGGTATAGTACATGCGGTGCTGGTAGTGACTTTGCAGAGATAAAAAAATTCAAAAGCGGTATGCATACCGTTTCATCGCCATCATCATCATCATCATCTTGATCGTTAGTCAATCTTCGCCGTGAAGCGGTACCATCATTGGTGGTACACAGTACACACTTATGAGAGGGAATTTGTTTTTTTAATAACATTGATTCATTATGGTATTATTGGTATTATAACTAGACTCAACATCATCAAGACGTTGTGTGACGATGATGATGATGATGACCGTCGAACCTTTAAAGTAGAGGCAAAAGGCGGCTTGCAAAAGAACATTGTGTATGTGGCGTTCGATGTATCGCCGCTTTTTAAAGTCGACAGGTCTAGAAATTCAGTTTAAAAGTTAGATGCACCTAAAATATTCAAAACCGTGATGAAAACGTCCACGTAAGTATGCATGTACCTAATAAGCAAAGATTACGCTACACACGTATGTATAAATCACTCGTCTATTAAGAGAGGCAGCAGACGACGAGATGGTAATAATGTTGAGAGGGGAAAGAAGTACGAAAAAAGCATGAAATGCAATTTACTCACTTGGTTTTACGCTTTTCTCCCCTTTTGATAGATACATGCATGCATAATAATAATAATAATGTAAAAATGCACATAACAAATCACGACTGTGTCGTCCTCTCTTTCCCTCTGCCTACATCTCGTGTTCATTATCTGCAGTGTATCAACCAACCGCACCAGACTCCCAAAGCTAGCCGAATTAGCATTACTTATTGAGAAAAATGAATTGTTAGTTTTTTTAACGCATGTTGGTATGCCCACTTGGAAAGTTTTACAAAAATGCTTCGTCTCCGTCCTACCCAGAAATAGAAGTGTTTTTCTTTGCGAGAGAAAAACCGTTCCTGCTCTAACGGGCTAAAATTCGTGGATAACAACAAAGTACAAACTCTTCCGACCCCAGCGTCGTCCTCACGGTTTAGTTATCACTATTACATTTATTTTTCTGAAAAAAAAAAACATCCCATCATCAGTCAGTCAGTCACTTTGATTTTTATGGGCGTAAAAGAGTACAGTCAGTGTAAGTTCTATATTTTTTTGCAATTTAACAACAAAAAATATCAGCAATGGATCAGGTCATCATGTTTTTTTGCTCGTCGTCATCTTCTTCACCTGAGCTGGTGTATCATGATCACCAAAAAAGATTTATCGTGAGTGAATTACCATTTTTGTTTACGAGGATAAAAACGCAAAAGGCACGTTTTTCTCCCTCTCTCCCTCCTATTTCTTCACTTGTTTTTGCTATGCAGTTCTTACTGTGCGGAAAAATTAGCTGTGTTGATTGCTGATGCTGTTGTCTGTTTTGTTGCTTTTTAAAGGTAAAGTATATTCCCTGATGGCACACACGGTGAGAGAATCCTATCATTGTACAGTAACCCCATCAAGCAATTCTCATATAGTACACACACACATATATATATAGTTAATATATAGTAAATAACAAGCTAAAAGTTCTTTAAGTCAGTTGGTCTTTTCTATCATCGTCGTCATCATCCTGATCATGACTACAACAGCATCATCGCATATAATTTGCATCTTGAATGCACTGAACGTGTTTGACAAAAGAAGAATACACACACATACACATATATGCTGTATGATGTATTCCTTATATTCGGCTAAGCTAATAATAATAATGTAATTTGCCAGAAAACATACAAGGCGAAAAATATTACTGTTTCAAGGAAAAATCTGGTTTTTTTACCCGAAAGAACGAAGAGAGAGAGAGAGAGAGAGACAAAGCTAGAGATATGGATAAAATGGGTATGATTGTGTTTAGCAGCAGTAGGGGAAAACGAGTATGCTACACGGCAATAACTACGTTCTGTCAGCAAGAGGCGAGCCTCCTCTAAAGAAAACATTCTTTTCATCCTGGTTCATTTACGTAAAAAGAAATACAGTGATTTGCCGTCACCTCATCAATATCATTTCATGATAATATTTATGATAATTTATCATCATCATCATCAGCGGCAGCAACATCACCGCCATTTTTTTTACAAGAAACTGTAAGTACTCCAATGATATGGTTGGAATGCAAATAAAGTGCTTATTTTTTCATCGAAAGAATAAGGTATAAAAATAAGCACGCTTTTCTTCCTCACACAACAGGCAGAACAAATGTGACGGCGCTTGGTGTAAAAAAAAACTTGGTTGCGGTGTGGCTGTGTGTGTGACGGTGAATTTGTAAAAAAAACTTTATTCTCATTTGCTCTATACTTCATGTGCGCTGTGAGTTGATTAGCCACAAATTATTGCCATGATGGGCAACTCATCATCGTAATCATCATCACCATGATCAGCACTGTTACCATCATCACCACTGCTGCAATCGGTCCGCGTCCGTTGCGTCTTCTTAAGTATATGTATAACATTACAAAAAGGACTTAGGAAGCAGTACTTACTCTTTGAGTTGCTTTGGGTAGATATGTATGGTCAGATGATTAGACAGACTCGTTCAAGAAAAAAAGGTGTAAAAACATGCCAAGAGTTATTCAGTGTCGAATTCACACCTTTCATCATCATCATCACTACCTGCCTTTTACTTTGCCACGTAGCAAAACCATTTTTTTCTCCTTTTTTTCTTTTATTTTGCATTATTTACTTGAACGTCGGCTGCTTCGGTTTGTTCCATTTCATTTTATTCTGACGAGGACGACCAGTATGAGGATGATTTGTATTTTTTCTGTTTGTGTATTTTACTTTATTGGTGTATCCGCCTGGTTTGTACAATTGGGAAATGGATAGAGACATTCGAATGAGTACGAGAAAATTCATGAGACTGTGTGTGTAGGGAAGGCGATACGTACGTGGGGATATTCAATAGCAATGATACCTTTTGCCTGTTTACATTACCGTCTGCGTATGGTTAGTAGGTGTAAGTATGCCATACTCTCAATTTGCAACATGCATAAACAGAAACACGCTAGATCTGCTTCTTACTCGAATGCCATTTCGTTAAAAAAAGGAAAATTTTCGGAAATAGCTTTTTTACCCTTTCTGGGCAAGCCTGGGAAAATCATGAATTTGGAAAATTGCTGGTTGGATTCTATTGGAAACCTCCCCGTACATAATTTAGCACATGTATAAGCCTGAGCACGAACAAGAAATACCTTCTTTCCCTGAGTTAAATTTTTGCTTTGGTCTACCCCTCCCCTCTTCTCCGTTTCACAACAATCAGTCCATCTTGTTCTAAATTCGCTTTGTTTCCCTCTGGTTCTTGCTGATGATAATGATGATTGTGCTGATTGCGCTCGCTCATCGCTCACTCTCCTCAGCACCACTCATGATCGTCATTTTTTTCCTCTTTGCTGCCAGCTCGTTCACGCAAATCATCAGCTTATTTGTTTTAGTTTATATTATTATATGATATTATTATGCTCCTTCTCCAATGGTGAAGCTGATGTGTACTTACTGCCGATCAAGCAATGGATACGAAAAATGCATGTCAACATTATTGTGATGATAGCGATCCTGAATACATATATTGTGATGATGGCTGCTTTTTAACGAAATACTTTTGGATGTTCCTTTCCTCGGTCGGTCGGTGGGACACGTATACACACTCTTAATTTGAGGTTTACACGGTATATCATAATCACCATCAGCATCATCGTCATCAGAAAAAAAAATCGTCTGCATCGTCATCATCAGCTCAGAGATTTTTCTTCCTTCATTTCATAACGAACTCGACCGTGTACGTTTCTTTCTGCTGAAAGTGGTGTAAAGTGTTAAACAAGATATTTGAGATAGGCTGGGTTTTGATCGCCAGGTAGCAGTAACATCAATATCATCACTATTCTCGTAAAAGCCAGTTTGTGAAGCTTGATGACCGCACCGGCATCAAGATGATGATGACGAGGAGGTGGATGATGAAATGGCATGGATTTTTTTCATAACTCCACTGCACTTATTTTTTTTTAAATGCTGACAGTTTTCCCGTCTATAAATACATGCACAACAAGTTAATTCATGCTTCCACTGATGGCTAGAGAAGAAGAAGAAAAAAACAGACAAAACGCGTTTTTATTTTTGGGAGGTTGCCGTTTTAATGGCTTACAGATCGCGGCTGATTAAGTTATTTTTTGCACGTTGCCGTAAAAAAACTACAAAAAAATGATTGCAAAACTTTGAATCTCCGTTCCAATAATACTTCTGATATAAAAAAATACTACACTGCAGCCGCTGCATACACGGATTATAAAAATAAATTTTTGTTTAGCTTCGATAATAATAATAGTTTGTAGTAGTAGTTTGCAGTAATAAAAATAAGAAAACAAGTTGCGCCGTTTTGTGTACAATCATGATGATATGCTAATGATAATGAGAAGGTGGAGGAAAAAATGATTGTTTCGTATTTTTGAAATTCAGATGAGCATAAAACATTTTTTTCCTCGTACAAGATCGCGTAATGCAATTACATTACCCATTTCTATAAGATCCTCTGCAAGAAACAATTTTGTACTTGCTAATTTTGAAATTATCATTAATTCATCACAACAAAATGCTGATTTTAATCGAGCTAACTAAAGTGCTCCTCTCAATCCTTCGAAAGATGGTGTTGTTTCGGTTTCGAGAAACCAGTGTCCTCCACACACCTCGTTACCTCTCTCTCCTATACTCACGTCTAACTAATCCAATCCTCTCCGCTGGTGAAGTGTGATGAAGTTGCTCGAACCAGATAGAAAAAGCTTATTGACAGAATGCATCAAGTTCTCCGTCCGTCAGTTTTACGGCGTTTGCAGAGTTGTGTGCAAAAGCCACTCATTTCCACTCACTCTCCCCTCCTATCTTGTATACGGATACCTACTTTTCTCTCGCGTGATGATGACCATCATCATCCGCAGGAGCCAGCAAGCTAGTGAAACTGCAAGCACATAAAATGCACGAAATGAATGCGTTTAAACAGATGCAAATAAAAAAGATGGGAACCTGCATTAGGGAGTATGCCTGACGGAGGCGATCAAGCACACAGACACACACAATCTCACGAAGACATAAACCCGGTTGATTACTGTTGTCTTCTCCTGCTCCTTAAACATAGTTTCAGATTGAAGGAGGAGCACCACAAAAGAATACAATATGTATTCCTCTTCTTCTGATCATCATCACAGGAGCAACATTGTTACGACGAGGAAGGTACCCACAGAAAGAAACCATCAACATCGTCGTCGACATCGACGTCCGAGTTACCTCCAGGTAAGAGGAGAAAAAAAGAAAACTCTCTCGCTCAACCAAACTGACGACGGTGGGTTCAAGGAGGATAAATGTGGAATATCGTATCATTTCGTATCTCTCCCCTACACACACACGGACAGACACAGGACATGGAGTAGCTAGAGATGGTAGACATGCCAGCCGTAATTTATAAAGGAAAGGGCTTAATATATTATTGCGTTCACACACACACACAAACACACATCGTCTGTACATCGCTTACCTTCTACCAGTTTCCCTTTTGTACATGGGCCAACCATGCTCCTTTTCACCTGAACAATATAATCCAGTAAGTGCCGTAATTCGTTTGCTTTTAATGTTACTAGACTAGACCAGAGACCACTACAAAGTATTATCTCATTTACTGTTCCTACTTTTTGCTGTGTTGTGTTACTGCTGCTGCTGCTGCTGCTGTCTTTCCACTGCTTTACATTTCAAAGCCACTTATAATTTTTAAGTAAGTGCATATAGGGGAAAATCTTTTTCTCGCTGAAACTCACCACAAACAACCGACTCACATCACCAGCAGCATCACCGCACCACCACCACACTGCCGAGCCATCACCTTGTAATAATATTACTTTTTGCTCAGAGGCTCACAAAGTAATAGGTAAACAGGTAGTACGGGTAGCCGTGTGGTGTGGTGATGGGAGAGCGAGAGATGAAGTAGAGAGAATCAACATGAAAAGGTACGTCATCATCAGGACGGCCAACAACAAGTAACTAAACAAAAATGCATTCTTTTTCTCCTCGTATCATCCGACAGATAGGTGGAATGGACAATGCTCTTCTTTTTTTTACTCAAGAGGCTAAAAGAGAGGATAATACTTTTGGACAGCACAGTTGCGTATGTTGTGTGTGTGTTGTTTTGTACATTGATCATCAACATCATCATCATCATCATTATCATCATCGTGAGTATTATACTCATCTCCTCCTATCAAACAGACAGTCTGTAAGTTTGAATGTCTCCAGGCGAAAAGTCAGAAGAAGAAGAAGAAGAAGAAATTTCAACAACTCCACTCAATGCGCTCTCTCGGTTTGCTTCAGTTTACTTGACTTGTTCACATTATTACAACAGAGATGGTAATAAAAGTGTATAGTCAGTGGTGCTGGTGTGGTGGTAGCACTGTTCGTTTATACGAACATGGTGATGAACACCGAATAACAGAGAAACACCATAACAATTTACAATACAGCTTTTTCTAATGAAACTTTTTCTCTATACTAATTTTTTTATTTATATATTTTCTCTCTCGAGTTGAGCATAAAAATGTAGGAGGTATAAATAAATACATTACATTTTTATTCTCCGCTAACAATAAATGGAATGGATGATGATGATGATGATGGTGGTGATGGTGACGTTGTTGGACTTGTTATGGGTAGTGTGGGGAACAAGATACATGTAAGCAAAGACATGCTCAATGCATGCAACTACACGAATACCAGCATTTTCTTGTTGAATATGTATTTATAGTTAATGATATATGTGGTAAAAAAAAGGAACAAGACTTGTTGCGGATAAAAAAATACTCGGTTTTTATTTTCTCCCTTATTTTCTGTCTCACAATTCGGCTCAACTATTCACGCTACTGATTAAGGTAGCATTCGATCGGTATCATCCACAATTGCCACAAAAAACCGTGTGCCATGATTTTTTTTGTAGAGGAACATGAGCATGCGAGAATACCGTAGAGTGGATGAGAGAGAGAGAGAGCGCTGGCTGCAATAATAGCCTGACAAGACTTTCCTTCTCAAGTAACCATAATTAAACCAAAAATGCTTGCCAATTAGCCAGGTTCCACATGAATGGCAGGAAATCTATAAGAATTTAAACGACATAATCCACTCCCGGAACTCGTACTAAATTGCGATCTACCTCTACCATCTCTATACTCTCCGTGTGCGTTGCTGTATGGTGGGGGTAAGTTCCCTTTACAAATGTACCTACATATGTACCTAGTACCTAACTACAAGCAAGGATACCCTCTTTTCAATCTGCCCGTTTTGTGCTGACATGAGTATTGCATTGATCGTGTCTCCTCGGGACAATGACATGTCGCCATTCTTCTAAAAGTTTTACTTTTCCCATTCCACTTGAGACATTTTTTTGAAAATTCCCATTACCCTTGGAGCATTGTTGTTGGGACCTATACCCACTTAAAACGATAAGAGACCCTAAAAATATAAAAGAATGGTCATGTCATGCTTGAGTATTATCGTGCAACCTTCTTCTCCTCCTCCCATTTCTCACATTGCTTTGGTGCCTTGTTGGTGATAGCAGCAGCAGCAGCAGCAGCAGTACAGGAGTACGAAGAGAGTGGAGAGCCTGTTGATGATGATATGCATGTGTAGGTATTTTTTGCTGCATTGTTGCTGCACTGCCATTCAGTTACATGCATGAATTGCAGGGATGCATCGTGGCGGCAGCGGTGGTGGTGGTGCATTGTTGGTGCTTGTTTCAAGAAGAATCGCGCTGCACCACAATGTTTGCTCGTGCATTGCATTGCATTCCATTCAGGTTGTATCGTAACAATCTACATGGTTTCAGTCGTCGAGGCCTTAAAAACCCCAAAGGAAAACCGGGCTACGACACAAATATTATACCTACCTACTTACCTACCTATACGTGGTAGAGAGCACCAAAACCACC